>BMAO01022251.1:0-22307 GCA_019973975.1 Trichonephila clavata | reverse complement strand
TTATATGGGGATGATCTAGAATGACCTTTAACTTACTATAGAGATGTTTAAAAATATTCACATTGAATCAGTTATAATTATATAAATGGTTCCATATAAATTATATATATATCTCATATATTTATTATGTCATGTATTTCTTTCATTTATGTTACTATATATATAATAAATTCATCAGTTCTAACTTGTATTGGCTTTAGAAATCATAGATCTCCTTTTGTCCATGGACTCTTTTGGTTTCTTCCGTTTTACAAAGTTCTACTCTGTTTCCTGGCCCAGCCATGTTTTATTTCGTCTAGTACAATATTCATTTCCTGCTATTTATTTTCTAGTTATGTTTCTTGGGAGTAGTTTATCTTTTTAGCTTTGTGGGTATAATTCTCTTTTCTCTTTATATGAAGTATATATAAGAACAGAGTTTCTGTGGCTCATTTTATTCTATCATGACTATATTTATTTGGATTATATTTTATTGTACAATTTTGTAATATATATGTGTGTGCGTGTATGTATAAAACTACAATCAGTTCTCTAATTCAAGTATTTGCTTTTATATTATTGGGATAGTTTTTAACTTGCTATATCTGGTTATTTTCTAATTTTCTTTTTACTTCTTTAGATTTATAATTTATTATACTTTATTAATATGGATTTGTATACACACTTTTACACATATATATTGGTGGATTTGGGCCAATTTTGACCCTATGTAAGTATTAGGATTTTTGTCATACATAGTAGCATCATAATTATAGCATTATTTTAGTATGGAATATTACTAATTCTCTCTCTCTCTCAATAAGATTGTGCTCTAAATGGTTTTAAAAATAGGGGTATTTGTTTAGATTTTTAACCTCATGAGAATATTTTCTGCCATCTGGCACTTTAAATCCATGGTATCTAAAATTTATAATGGATGTATTGGGAAAATACTATTTTGAAATGAACAGTTTTCGAAAGATAAATCAAAAGTATATAGTCGATGTGAGAAATAGTTACTGTTTTTATATTTTACCTATTTTATGCTTTGATTTTAAATATACAGAATCTCATGCTTAATTTCTATAAAATGTTTGTGATTTTCTGGAATTGAAGGCTTAAACGTATTCCTACCTTACTAACTATTTTATTTTTATATGTCGTCAAATTAGTCTCACTTTAAATTCAAGTCTGTGTCAAATAAATTATTTTCTGATAAAGTTGTTTTTGAATAAAATAATCCAACTATTTCATAAGCTTGACCTCATGCAAATGAACACGAAATAGAATCCAACATCTGTTTAACTTTAAATATTATAGGTGTTCAGGAAAAATGTTGTAGATATCCAACGATCTTTGATGATATTTAAAAGATCTTTTTATTCCGACAACTGAATTGCGTGGTTGGGATGATATATCATGGACTAAATTTTTCTAATCGTATTGCAAATAATTTATCAGGATCATATCAGAGACTCTGGGTTAGATGATTGATATTTGATAAGTTGGATTAATGTTGATAATGAGTTTAAGCTAATGATAGACTTTTTTATTCTTGGCTTTTTATGTACTTCAGTAATAAAGAATATCGTTATGTATGCTTAAAATACATTGTTAGAATCACGGGACTTGTAGATAAGCACTGTTGAAAAATTCGAACAGAGTTGATGTTAGGCATCACTACAATATGTTGGGCATTATGTATAATTATAAATAACTATTGTAAATTAGGCAAGAAGTTGACAGAGAGGGGAAGGCAAATAAGGAGATTTTGATTAGAACTTTCGGTACTTCAAAAATCATTATCTTTTAATGACTGTGAGTTTTGTATTCCCATTATCTATTGTCTTCCTATAATTAAACTATACTTTTTGAAGAAAATAACTAAATGTTTAGATAAATTTTGGAAAAAAAAAAGAATTTTTTTCTTTTTGTTCTACATTTTGACAGTTGGTAATGGAAGACTCGTCAAGCGAAATCGTAGCATTTTTGAAAAGGTCACCATAAATAACAAATGTAAAGTTATGCATTCAAGCTTTTGGAAACTTCTTTTTCTGCTTGCTTACGAAATTTTGAAAAGTATAACTCCTTTATTACTATCCATCTCATGAATTTAAAATGAGTGAAATATTAAAGAACATTTTTATAAACCGTACTCCACACAAAAGATTCGCGTATTTATTTCTTACTTCGTAAAAGAAAGTTTTATAATGAGTACTTAAAGCTTTTTTTTTAATAAAGTGAACTTCATATTTCCATTACACGCTTACCATCCATTTTCAAAAACCTCTTTTTTGCTCTCTGAAAAAGTAATAAAGAATTCTAGAGAATTTCTATGAATGCTTATGATTTTTTTTATTCAGTGAAAGTATTAAAATTCGTCAGAAGTTTTGCTGTTATTATTAATATATGTGTAGAAAATCATATCAAATGAACAAACTTTTATCTTTTTAAAAAAAATTTGATTATTTACTTTTTAAAAAAATATATTCTTATCATAGAAAGTGCATTTTACAAGCATGCATGAAAGAACTATTTTATAATTTTTCAATGTGAAGCCTAATCTAAATTCTCAACAAAAATTATAAATATTTTTTAAAAACTCAAAATTAATTGAAGATGTATTTTATATTTTCCCAATATAGTGTTGACACAATATAGTATATTCAAAAAAAATTTTGTGTAATCACATCAAATAAACAAACTTTAAAAAAACAATTTTTTTTTAATTTCCATAATTTCCTTTTAAAAATATATATATATATATATATATTCTTATCGTAAAATATGCATTTTACACGCATACATGAAGGAACTATTTTAAAAAATTTTAATGTGAAGCTTAATCTAAATTTTCAATTAATTATAAATAGTTTTTAAAAATTCCAAATTTATTAAAGATATATATAGTTAATATATATCCAATAGAGAGTGCTGGGTTTTATTATTCAATCAATATGAACGAACTAATTCTGATTCATAGCTCGAATTTCAGATCTATGTGTGCTAAATTAGCTCAACTTTTGTGTTGGCCAATCAGAACTCTCTTTTTTCAGACATAGAAAATTTTTCTCAGTTAATTTTTTTTTCTTAAAAATTCGGACTTTTGCTGCATTCGGATTGGGAAGGGTAGCTCCACTCAGATCCTTGATCTCAAAAAATCAGTTTTTGAAGCTTTTTAAACATCAAAACAAAAAAAACAAAAAAGATTTTTCTTGTTGATTTAATTTGCTTACCCCTGAAAATGAATAATTTTAATTAAATATAATAGTAGTATATTTTGTCATCTAACATTTTAACTGACACTGGACAATAGAAAATTTATTACAGCCATCTAAAAACACCAGGTAAAAGATTAGAGCCCGGCAGGGCTAAGTGCTCCGAACAGTTTTCTCAACGATTTCTTTGCATATGTATTAAGTAAAACAGACTTTTGTGCTCAAAATACCCCCAAATGCTAATCATTGAATTTTTTTAAAGAAAAAAATTCCTTACATGATTTTAAAAGGATTCTCTAAATATAATATTAGATGCAAGCACGTGAAATTTGATTTACATGTCAGCAAAATATATATAAAATAAATATTGGTATGAATTTTGTGATAACACGATATTTATAAAATACTCTTTTTATCAATAATTATAGAAAATTCCTTGAAAAATGTATAAATGTCTAAGTTTTAAAAAATGACTATTGCTTTGATTCAAAACGTTTTTTTTTTTACATATATTAGTAGCAAACTATAAACTAAACTCAATGGTGCAACAACCCATGAAGACCAAAGCCCCTAATCCCATATCAGTATGTGGTCCCGGTAGTTAAGTGGTCAAGGCATCGGATCATGGCTAGCGTCTCATGAGTTCGAGCCCAGTACCATTGAAGAACTGCCGTGTAGAGGAGTGATGCACGTTAAATCTGTCAAGAGCCCAAATGTCTTTCCATTGGTGTGGTAGTTAGGAGAAGGGTTCCAAGTCAAGTGTCGTCTGCGTCACTTGACCATGGTTCAAAATTACGCGGTCCGTCGCCAAATGCCCTCGTGTAGCTGAACAGTGCGACGTTAATATTCACTCACTCACCCATCTCAGTATACACGACCGTTGGGCGCTGAGGTGCATCAGCATATGTACCGATCAGATGGTTAGTCTGAAGCGAAACCCTCGGTGTTTATTCCATTAGAAAGCTTGGTACTCGTTTATCGACCCACTGGAGCGATGAAAGGTTGAGTCGACCTTACCCAGCCCGAGGATAGAATCCCGGACCTGTGGTGTAGAAGCGTGATACTCGGCCACTCGGGCTACTATTAGCAGAAATAGTCAGAAAAATATCAAAGAATTTTATGCTATAGAAAAAAGCCTTAGCATTTTAAATGAAGGCATTCGTATGTATTCAAAAGGAAACAAAAAAGTCATAACTAAGGGTTGTGTTTAGCCGAGAGCTTTCAAATTTTATGAATTAATAGAGAAATATTTTTAAACATTTTTATTTAGTGTAAAAAATCTGATTTGATTTGATTTTTTTACTGATTCTTGTCATTTGAATCATTTTGTGTCCTCTTGACTTAAAAATTTGATAACTAATATTTATTTCAATAAGGAAACAAGTAATATAAAAAACATTAAGTCAATACTTACATAGATCAACAAATAAATTTATTTTAGTTACTTTTTTTAAATAGTTACAATTAAAATAAATATCTATATACATATGACAGAATCACAATATTAAGTGACAATTAATTTGAATTAATTATTATTAAACTTTCGCATTGTCATCCAAAACAATCGTGTTTATAAAATTTCAGTTCAACTTTGAAACATGAGGGAAAATAAATCTTATAAAAAGTTTTGACTCAAGTCGCTAAAAAGGAAGCCAACGCGGCTGTATCTGTAACTCTTTAAATAATTAATTTTACACATTAATTTTAATTAATTATATTTAAATTATCGTATTGTTACGCAAAACAATAGTGTATAGGAAATTTCAGCTCAAATGAGCGCTTTAAAATGTGTGAAAAAAACCTTTTCAAGTTTTGACCCAAGTCGCCAAAATGAGCGCTAAGTCGCCCAAAATAATGCCAACATTGTTGTATTTGTAATTCTTCGAATAATTAGTGTTGATGAATTATTTTTTATTAATTATAATTAAATTACTGTATTGTCATTCAAAATAAGAGTGTATATAAAATGTCAGCTCAATTGAGTTCCTTAAAATATATTTTATTAACGATTGAAAATTCGAACAATATAAATACAGAGAGAGAGTGAGCTAATAGAGAGAGAGGAGAGTAGGAATTGAAAAATAAGGACTCATTTAGAATTAATTGAAATTTTTTAATGCAACCAAAAATTTTAATGGAAATTTCAAGCAGTTTATGCTAGGAAATTTACACATTTCAATAAAAATTTAAAGTTATATGGAGAATTGCAAATGTATAGAACATTATGTAATAAAGATATTTTATGTGAATGTTTGTGTGTGTAAGAAATTACGTGTACATAAATACACATATTTATGATTAAGCATCCATGCTTAAATTGAAAACGTTTACTAAGATCGTACGAATAATACAAAAAATACATTTATTTTCTACTCAATTTTATAATTTATAAAGCAAATTAGAATTTCAGAAATTCGATTACATTGAAAAATGATTGAGCTTTCCAATTATTTTCTCCATCATTCCGTGAGATAATTATGTTTATTATTAATTGAAGTTTATAGGAATAAAAACAAAAACAAAAAAGTATGCACCTTTTAAACTTAACACTTCATTACCTTCCAGCGCTTATTAACGCACCATTTAATTCCGTTCTTTTTTTATTTGTTCCACAAACGAACTTTCTATTCCAAAAGAAGGAAATCAGGTAGCTCTTTATAGGCACGAAATTCACCTCAAACAATTTTTTTTCAAAGTGTGAAGTTTACCTCGAAGAGGTTTTCTTTTACGAACAAAATTTTCAAACTATTCCGTAATTGGTTTTTCATTTTTATCAATAAAATAATTCTTCACACCTTCGGAAACTGTCTTATCTTTCTTTTTCCTTCCTGAAGAAATTATTCGAAAAAGAATCAGATAAAAAAAGTAACAACTTCACCTCCTTTTTTGTTCGCGGTAATATACCAAAATATATTCCAATTCCTTTTTTTTTTCATTCAGAAACAATCGAATTATACATTTGAAACAAACCATGAACTGAAGAGAATTAAAGAAATAAATACTTAGAAGGAAATATCAATTACCTAAATTGGACCTTTTCCGATTTTATAAATTGTGGGTCTTAATGAGATGAGTCCGTAAACGAAAACAAATATCAACAAAAAGAAAGACAAAACTTACAAAAAATGTGCACAACTTTCCAAAATTACAAGTAATTAGATTTGGTTGGGTTTTTTTCTTCATTTAGTGTAAATGACTTTACTCTGGTTCGAACTAATTTTTTCTTCTTTTTTCGAGTTGAAAGTATGTACAGCTCTAGAGAATTCTAAAAAATCGTTCCTTTTAGTTACAGCGAAGGCTTTATTACTTAAATTAAGCACGACAATAAATGACTAGAGGAGATTGGGGCAATTCCATGAGGACGCAAAGTAATTGATCATTTCAACAAAAAAAATGTTGCATGAAACAACTTTTAAAATTAAAGCGAAATTTGTTTCTGTTTTCGATTGAAAACAAACTCTTTTTTTCCCTTTAATATCCTGTTTTCAAATTGAATCCTAAAAGCTTTTGATGAAAACCCTTGAAATGTTTTTCCCAAAAAGTATATATATATATATATTTTTTTCATTTTCAGCTCAGCCGTATTCCAGATATATCAAAATAAAACATTTAGGCATTGGGCACATTTAATTCATATTTATTCTAAGAACTTATTTTGATTTGTTGTTCTCCACATGTTGTACTTAATTACTTAGGTATTAATGCAACTTTCTAAATCTGGAAACTAATTTTCTAAGAAAACATTCTATTGATTGTAATTTGGAGTTTTGTTTACAATAACTGTATCGTTGTTAAAAATGCATAGCATTAGAAGAGAAATACCCTTTTAACGGCAACTGTTTCCAACAGTACAATGCTGAATATTCCTATATTGAAGCAATATTGTTTTTAAAGCGATAGCTAGCCATTATATCTAAATATTCTTTTTGTATCTGAGGATTTTGCTCTAAATTTATGTATGTAACAATTTATATTTTACGTACAGCTCTCATGTAGTCTAATTCTATTAAATAAACCTACGAATGACGGACAATATAGACGATATACAGCATACTCTTAAAATTACTTATAAAATTTAGTACAAAAAATCAAATTGAGCTGACGCAAATGAATTATTCTCATGCAAAATATCTTTAAAAAATAAAATTGCTTTAGCGTAAGATCACTAAAGAACTTTTCTAACGAAAAGCCACACGTGATTTAAAAAATCTCTCAGAACTTCCAGTTTTTGTGAGTGTGCGTTGATTAATATCGCTCTTTAAAAAACGTTAGTTGGGAAGGAGATCGTAAATTTGTACTATGTCCAAATGACAAGGACAACTCCTGAGCTCATAACTTCTACACCACGCAAACATGAGAAGTTTGAGCCTCTTCCGATTTAACGTGCATTAGATAATGTACCGGTGGCCTCAGTTTAAGTATAAGCTCACTTAAGAGGACATAAAAGGCTTCAAATACACATTTAAAAAATATTTTGTGATAGTTTTCAGACTAAGCTCTAATGAGAAACAGAGAGAAAGAGAGCTATAGTATACTGAAAGCACGTACGTAGATCGTATATAAGAGTTATCGCTTGTGAATTCGAATGCACATTATTAACATATAAAATAAAGTTTTATGAAATATTAATCTTTCATTCGTTTTCTTATATGTATTCATTATGACAGAATACTGTTTAATTGCTCTACATTTTTTTAAAAATTTTATGGCAAACAGTTTTAAATAAGCTAATTAACATTTCATAAAAGTTTCAGACTATTCGATGAATATTACATCATGCTATTCATGGAATGAAAACTTCGAACTCATGTTTCTCCATGTTGAATTTTTGTACGTATATTATTATTCAAAACCCTAGGGCCTTTTTGATAATTGAAGTATGCATTTGAAATTTCTTATACATGCTCCGAAATGTATATTTTGTAAAGCTGTGCATGGAATTAACCCTAACTTGTTTAGTACTTTTTCTAAAAAATTTCAAAATCAAAATTAATGTTTTTTTGAGAATTTTTGAAAGTTTAACAATAAAAAAAGATTAATAAAAAAGTAAAGAGCAGCAGCAGAAAAAGGCCCATGCACAGTTTTATTTAGTATATTATAAGATACTTGGGGAAAAAATTTAAAAAAAAGAAACATATTTAAAAAAGCCTTAATTTTTTTTTAAATTTTCAACAAATTTAAAATTTAAAAATATTTTGCAACAAATTTAAAAATTTTTGTGTGGAATTATTATTAAATACAATTAAAACCAAATATCAATTGTCAAAAATGAAAAAAATTGTGAAGATGGTACCATATCGCCTTAACACTAGAAAAACTGAAACTTAGTATATACCTATGTTGCCAAAAAGTAGTAAAAATGACTGCATTGTGAAAGAATAATTAATGTGTAAAGAAATTTGTTTAAAATTCTTTTTAATATGTTTTATATTATTTATAGTTATATAACAAGTTAATATTAAATATTACCAATAAAGAAAATTTACTTCACTTGGAAAAAAATATATTCTAAAAAGTTGTAAGAAATGGTGTCATTATATACAAAATTGTTTTTCTAATTGAAATTAAACAGCAGTCAAAATGACTTCCTTGGGCAATCTAGTGTTAAATACACATAAAACATTAAAAAACATTTTTTTAATGACAAGTAAACATAAGTGAATCAAAAATATGTCTTACGAAAAGCTAATTAACTGTAGAGTAGAAATTAATAACTGAAATTATACATAACCTTTTTCTGGCCCAATTGCATCTGGTCGTTTCTGAAATTAAAATTATCCACGAAACCGGATATTTCTTATAATTAAGCAATGTTGCAAAATAATTTTTTTTTCATTATTCATATTAAATATAGGGTTTGTAATATTGTTTCTACTATTTAATCGTAGCAATTACCAAGTTACTGAAAATAAATAATGCAAAGAAAATTATTAAAATTTCTAAAGTTTTCCAAGGTTTTTACATAATTGCAAGATAAAAAGCTGAGAAAATTAAATAGTAGTAATAAATATCAAATATAATAGTCAAAACATGTACTTGACAAAAAGAAATTTGAAGCACGTCGAAAAATCCGTCGTATATCCTAAAAAATATTATCTCTAGCTGTCTAACTCGAATATTAAGAAATGAATTTCAATTATAAAAAGACATTTTCAAATCGAAATATTAAACTTCATTTATTATCTGAAGTCTGGAAAAATTTTCATTGTAAACTTTCAAGCTTAAGTCCCTATTATGACCCAAAATAGTGTAGTTTTTCTAAAGCCTATATGACGCATTAGATGTGATAGGAATATAAGACAGGAAATTTTTCTTAATTTGCTCAAAATTGTATCATTATTCCTAACTCCTTAAGAATAACTTAACAAACGATTTAAAATCACGGTAATTTTTAATTATCTTACAACAAAATTCATTTCTAATTAGAATTTAAATTTTTAATGCATGTGTTACCATTTGAACGGCCCCGTTAAATGCATATTATCTAGTCCGAGATATAGTTGATTAATTTCAGTTTAGCAGATTTTTCTATTTAGTTTCGAAGTTATCTTCAAATTAATAAATTTCCTCAATTAACGTACTAGGTAAAATGTGCTTTAACGAATTTAAGTCATAAAGGGCAAAAAAGTATTCATCTTATTTCCTTTTTTTCCCAGTAAAATGCGGATAAAAAAAAATGCATAAAAACACATCCTTGCTTTTGCTAATGATTTGATCTTGCATTCCCCGACAGAGAACTGAAACTGCAAAATGTGTTAAAACATTTGTATTATGCTTGAGAGAGAGAGAGTAAGGGCTTAAGGATAAACATTAACAAAAGTGTCACACTTAATTATATCATTCATATTTGTTGGGCTTTATCAACACAAGAACAAACAAAGGCAACCGTTTAATCAATCAACAATCAACAAATAAAAGGGCTGAAAAAGTAAAGAATTACACTTCAATGGTCTTCAGTATGTTTTATTTACAATCTAACAATCTGTTATTGTTATATGAAATGGCTTTATTGGGTATAAGTATTTATCACGTTTTTAACTTAGTAGTATTTGATATTACTGATTTGTTCAATGAGTGTTAATAAGGCGTACAAAAAATTTACTGTTTCTGAAACAAATTTTTTTTCACTTTAATTGAGGTTTAGGAAATATTTTGTAAATTATCAAGGCAATATTCAAATTGTCTAGGCTCAATTATCGGGTCTTAAAACGAATTAGTTTCGGTCCCAGCATATATTTTTTTCATATTAACCAGTACCTAAATAAAATGAAGATTATCCAGTTAATTTGTAGAGAAATTGATATACCGTATTTACTCAAATTTAAGCCGCACTTATTTTTCCAATATTAAAGCTGCTGAAAATCGGGTGCGGCTTAGAATCAAATTAAAAAATTACGTTAGATGGGGCAATTAGAGCAATTACAGGTTCTAAGCTATTTTACACTATTTTTCATTTTCCATAAATACTTCTTGAGAATTTGGGGTGAGACTTAGATTCGAGTAAAACCGGTATGTGTCGATTTTATACTTTATCTCTCACATATGCAGGAATCTTACAATAATTTAAAAATATTTTTAGACTCTAGAACTTACAGCTTTATTTTATCAATAGGTGGTATAAAAAAGATGGAGTAAGACTTGTTCCAGTAAATGCCAGGCCAGGAGTCATCCTACTGAGTGGATCCCTGTATTTCCAGCAAGTCAACGTGCGTGATTCTGGGACATATGTCTGTGTGGTGAATAACAGTGCTGGAGAAAAACGCATGGAAAGTTCCCTGACAGTTACTGGTAAACATATATTCTCATTCTTTATACTGTCTGTTTTTAGCTTCTCAATTATTTAAAAGTTCGCTATATTTATTGTAGCATTAGAATAAAAAAATATGTTAGTGTGTTAATGTTTGTTTGATTAAATTCAGGAAGCAAACTTAACCCCCCCCCACCCCCAATTCTTTTTAAATATCCATTTAGTAAATGAAATTTTAAAAAAAATGTATTACAAAATTATAAAATTTCATTTATCGCACATAATAAAGTGAAAGAAAATTTTAATAAAAATGTTCGGTACTTACGTACTATCGTAACTTTAAGATAACTAGCCATGTTGGCAACCTCGATTTCACATGTCGTATGAGTTGAATTGGCAACCATGTGCTTCGTTTCACGTGATGTCGCCAATATTGTTCTGATAATACGTAAGTACCAAATTCGCTTGCCCGTTATTTTTTGTTTTATTTTTTATGTGAACAGTATTATATTTTATTCAATTATTTATTTTTAATGCTTTATTTATCAGTCATCTCCCTGATTTTTTATTTATTTTGTTGAACATATATTATATATATTCTCAAACTATTTTTACTCAGCATAATCTTCATGGTATAGTAGAATACGGAAAACTTTTCGAAATAGATATTAAAAAAATCTGGCAACTCTCATTTTGAACTGTCTAGACATAAGTTGCTTTCACACACACTCACTTAACTTTCATACTATTTCTTCTGAAATGGAAACTATCATGTTGCGCTTAAAAAAGACATTTTTCTCTTATTTTTTTCAAACTTATTGAGTAAAAGAAATCTTGTGAATTATAGTTTGCTTATTTAAATACTCGAGAAATATGTTTGATGACATATTTTTAGTTACACTCTTTCATTATAAATTAACAATATTTACTTTGCCTGTAAGCGTTATTTCAATGCATATTTTCAGCTTTTTAGAAGTAAATTCTATAAATAAATTGCTAGAAATATTAAAAATTTGCATAATATTTCAAGTAAAAAAAAATACTATTGAAAACACTAAGCGTGAGTAAAATTAACTTACTAATCCATTAAAAAAATTTTAATCAACGAATGCATTCTCTATAATTTTTTGAAGTTATTTTAATAGTTATAACATGATTTTAAATAAAAGTATGTTATTTCATCTATGATTACTAAATAAAGGGTGAAGAGATTGCTGTTTTTTGAATTTTCAATTGTGGTTTTTGAAATAAATTTAAAGACCATAATAATCATTTTAGTTTTTGATCAATATAGCCTATATTTAACTTTTGAAATTTGACACAAATATTTTTTGCGATTTCCAGCTCTTGTTACAATTTCACTTCATTGTATGATAAGAGTTGGTATACTCAGAAGGTATACTTACATGAAGAGATTGGTATACTCATTGGCGAAGCTTGGGGGTGCAGAGGGACCATGGCCCTGGGCGGCATACGAAAAGGGGCGGCAAGCACCGCAATATTTAAACTGAAGAAATATTTCAAACTTCAAATCGAGCCCGCGCTGACAGAAGCCAAGCAGGACTGCGCGGATGCAACCCGGCTTCTGGCAACCGGTAATATGTGAAGTCAATGATGCTCAAAATTATTTGCAAACAGAGGGACTAAATATCCGTCAATGTGCTAAAAAATACGTGCTTTACAGACCGTATTAGAAGCAAAACGAGAGAAATTCGTAAATGACGCTTTAATATATTCTAAAAGTTCACGTGAAAAGCTTGAAATTTCTTTCGAACCACCAAGACGAATCAGAAGGAAGCATATATTTGGCGACGGAAGTAAAGATTTTCAATTATCGTACGAAAGTGACTTGAGGCGAACAATGTTTTCTTCAACAGACAGAGTAACTGCTGAAATTCGAGAAAGATTCCAACAGTTGCAGAATCTAGCGCAAAAATATGCTTTTTTAAGGTCTGAAGTGTTATTGAGCATGGACGAACTTAACTTAGATCAAACTCCTAAAGACATTAATTAATTAAAGAAGAATTCCAACTTGAGCGCGTACGTCTACTAGCTTTCGTAGCTGCAACAGACCCAGGCTGTAAATAAGAACTGATTAGGTCCGGTATATTATTGAGTCCAAACTTGAAGATGGCTTACCAAACATTGTTATAATGTTGAGAATTTTTTTAACATCTGTAATGCCAGTTGTGAGAGAAGCTCTTCTCGAAGCTAAAATTAATCAAACATTACCCCATATCGACTATGTCCACGTTAAGGCTAACAAATTTAGCTATTCTGGCAATTAAACATGATATACATATTGATATTGATGATTGTATAAAAGATTTTGCAATGAAAAAACACGAAAAGTGCATTTTTAATCCATAAAAATTTTAAGCTGTATTTTTTTTTTTACTTTTACTGATTTTATTGACTAATAACTAAAACAGAGAGGCTACAAATTTCTGGTCGGCTCCAGCTACCCCACTGGTTTTAATAACTCTTTTCTGATCTCTGAAATGATCTACTCCTTTACTTTTTCACTGCTTCCCAAGACTGTGCTTTGCATTAACAGTCGACAGAATTATCTCGCTTTCCAATACAAGTAAACCAAACACAGTCAGTCTTGTTAAAAAAAATCTCCCAACAAACTATCTCTTCTTGGTACAGCAGACCACACCCTGTGCGTTTGGCTGAAACCAAAGGCACTCGCTTTCCTCATTCAGTCCAGCGTTTCGCGCTTCCAAACCAAGGGACTCTCTTTTCCCTTGTCCGACTTGTTCGAAGGTCATCCGCCTTTTCTCCTCAAAAAATAGCCTCCTCCCTCTCACCACAAATTATGGAGAATTCCAAACACATTCCATAATCTCCCGCCAAAAGTAGTCACATACTACACTCTGATTTTTCCTTTATTCACTTAAAAACTATATTAAATTCTTCAAATAACTGAAATCATTTTAATCTACATTTTGTTTTTTTTTCCTTACGTTTTATAACTTAGAAACTGAAATTCCTTAAATTTTGAAAAACACACTTTGAAGCACAGTATCTAGTTAATACCTAATATTATCCAGTATTCAAACAGCATTTAGTATATATTATCCATTGGATATTTAATATCAAACAATGTTTCCACCCAATATGTTATTAATATTTGAAATCCATTTGGTATTTAGTATCTATATAGTACTTAGTATCCATTTTTTCACCCAGTATTTATATCAATAGTTATTCATTAAAAAAGTGATATCCCACTGGTACCCAATCTCTAACATTGTATTAAATTGAAACCTAATATTTCATAGTTTTAATTTCTTTTATGTTGAAAAGTAAAACCAAGTTCATGCTGAATATTAAATTTGTATTTATTACTTAATTAATTTCCAATATTAATTTGGTACTTATAATTCATTATTTAATTTATATTTAGTATTCAGTGTTAAATTCAGAAAACAATTGGTAAACAAAGTATAATTTATATTAAATAATCTGTTCATATTCAGTATCCAATGGTTATACCCAGATAAAATATCAAAAGTTTGTATATAATACTCATACAGTTGATATTCAATGCACTATAGGTGGGAAAAATTTGGTCTCCGTAAGTGACTTGGGGGACTTCAAGAAATGTATAATATTCCTCACTCCCTTATTAAGTTACAGACAATTTGAGAAATTATAGAATTAAATAAAGAGTGAGAGAAAAGCTTAAATGGTGTCCATGTGTTACATGATATCTACGCAAAAACTCTTTTCTTCCTTAAAAATGTCAGTAGAAAGGCGATTGTGACTTGTTATTTATCAAACTTGTATTATGAAAGCATTTTTTATTTTATAATACTTATTCTGTGGTCTTACTAAAACATTATGTTATGTCATTTCTTTAAAGAGTATACGCTTTCTCTTAAGATGTTATTTATTATTTTTTTTTTTTACTTATGTTAGATTTAAAAAAAAGAAAATTAAGTAAAAAAGAGATGAAACATTTAATGTAGAGTAGGATGCTTTTTACCTTTCGGTTCCATGAAAGATAAAACATTTGTAGCTGTGAATATGATTGTAGATACTTTAAAAAATGAATGCAAAAAAAAAAAACGATTAAAATTCTCTAATTTAGAAAGAAAATCCCGACAATCTCTACCCTTCAAATGATGAACATTAAAAAAAAACATCATCAACAAGTATTTTGTAATTGTTTTGCCATCTACTTCAATACTGCTTGGTTAAATTGTGACCTTAAAGAGTAAAAAAGGCCCCTCCTCCGTAATATCCCAGTAGTTGCCTAATATTCCATTAAAAATCTATAACTAATTAATATCCTACATATACAATGGATGCTCCACACATTATTATTGTCCTAAATCTAATAAGTATCCTGTATTCAACAAGAGTCACATATTCACTATTAGTTTTCAGATTCAATTAGTATCCATAGCTTTATAATTTTCAGACAAAAAATAACGCTACCTCCAACAAATTATATAAACTAATATAGCCATGTTAAATTTTAAATAATTTATACCTGCCTTCTAGACTGATAATGAATTTCTTTGCGTCTAAAGGGGACACACGAAAATATGGGAAAAAATTCAATAAATGTTTCTTTTTTTTTTGCTTCCAAACAAGAAAAAGCCCGCAATTTCATGAAATTCGTAAATCTTACTAGTATGACACGTTTATAAGTACTTAAGGACATAGACATACTTGTCTCCAGTATTAATGGAATTTAACTGCTCTTTATGGACTAAAATTTCCCCATAAGTTATTTTTAACCATACCCGAGACTGTCTGAGAGAAAATAAACTCGTGGCCAGTGTCCTGGGGGATCTAATATAAGTCAGTTTAATGGACTGTATTTCTTTCAGTTTCAAGGACAACTTTCGCAGTCAGTCAATAAAAATCTGTGTTCTTTTCTGTTGATGTCTTTTCCCCCTGAAAGATTTAGGACAATGTGTTTCATTCCTGGGTGTTTGCCGTTAAAATAATTTATCGTGTTTTCCAAACGTTCCAAAACTATATCGTTAATTAAATTTTGATGTCGTTTGAAACCTACATGCGCGAGCGAAAAGCAGTACAGTAATACCAGTTTCACTTGATCATTTATAATTACAAAAGTTATTTGTGTAAAAATATCATTAAAACATTTACGAACCTTCTTAAAACTCCATAAATGAAGTTCTGAAAGTTCCTGATACACAAACAAAAGATAGATATATAATGTACTTTTATATATATTACCCATTATTATTGCTCAAAAATGAGTATGAAATTTTCAATTTATTAGTGAGATGAATTTTAACCATTTATTCCAAATAACTTCATTCACTGTAAATTCAAGATAACGGATTTATCTACATTGAGCCAAAATTTTGTGATCATCCTCACATTTTTTCAATAAATTTGTTTGGATGACGTGGAGAGCACGTGATTAAGTGGGGGTATTATTTAACTGCTACTAGAGATGATAGAGAATTATTCTTATGCTTTCTATAGCGAGTGATAAAAAAGCTGCTGATATAAGCGAACGTAATAATGGGCAGATTGTAATTGCCCGAAGATTCGGAGCGAGCTTCTCCAAAACTGTAGAACTGGTTGGTTGTTCACGATATTGCCGTTGTTAGTATTTATATAAACGGGATAAATGCTGATGAATGCAGAAGTAAACACCAAGATATTGGATTTCAATGCATCATCAAAAGAAAAGGACGTTGAAGAATATACCAAATGGTAAAGCAGGCTCCAAACAGAGGCTCATAAGACAGCACAATAGAATTCATATCCAAGTGTTTCTGGACACACAGCTCATCTGAAACTATTGTATATGAGACTGAGCAGCAGATATCCTCCTTATATGCCTATGTTGGTCAAGCACCCTTGTCAATACGCCTGTAGTGGGCCCGAGAACATCCAGACTGGACGTTGGATAAGTGGAAGAGATTTGCTTTGTCGGATGAGAAATGATTTCTCATTGATCATGACAATGGCCGTGTCATGGTGCACCGTCTTCCAAAAAAGCAGTTGCTCACTCCGTGAGCAGCAGGTCATACACAGGCTGGTGGGGGAGGTATTATTCTGTGGGAGATGTTCTCGTGGGCATCTCTAAAACCCTTAGTTGGGGAGAACAGACCATGATACCTGCTTATCTGAATATAATTGTGGGTTAGTTACACTCTTTGGGGATGTTTTTGTTTCCACCTGGAAGTAGAATCTTCAAGCTGACAACTCTGCATGTCACAAGGCTTGAATTATGTTAGAGGAACTTGAAGAGCATTATGAGATGAATTCTAGTTAATGTCCTGCTCACCTAACTCACAGGATCTTAATTCGACAGAACACGCACGGGGTACCTTAGAAAGGCAGCTTAGGCATCACCCATCACCATGTCGAGATATAGTGATAAATGCTTAGACATTTGGTACAATCTGTCTCCAGTCATCTATTAAGAATTTGTATAATCCATACCAAGGCGAGTTGCTGCTATTTTGATGGTCAAAGGCGATGCAACACGTTATCGTGTAGGTGGTCATAAGGTTTTTGCTCTTTAGTGTAAGTTCCATATATTAAAATACATTCAAACTTTTTATTTTAATTCATTATTTTACAGAATTATCAACTATCATCAAAATACCTTTAAAATATATTCACTTATATTTTATGACATACTTTGTACAGTCTCTAACAGAATACAATAAGTAAATATTGTTCCAATTGTACCCAGAATAAAACTTCTTTTTATCGGCACTATTCGCCAAACTGTCAGGTACAATCCTTTTTCAGCCACTTTTAAAAACTGTCGTAGAGCCTCTGGAGGTCTGTTTCCGTTGCTCAGGCGTTTCTCTGCTTCCGTATAAAGGTCTGATGCTGTTTCATGAACCAAAGATCCTGAAATCCCCATGCATATGAAGGCAGTGTAGCTCAAGGTCAATAAAATCCATATCGAAGATAAAGATGATAACATGTCGTATTCATCCGAATGCAACCATACCGTAACGCCAAAATACATTGTTGAAGCATTATATAGGGAAGTAGTAAACATCAAAAGTGATAGATCTGAGTCCACATTTTCCACCAATTCTTTAATAGACAGATAAAGTTTTAATGTATATTCAGGTTTGAACTTTAGGAGAACACCAAGAGATTCTTGGAATTGCTTTATAATACTTCTTAAATTCAAACAAAGAAACGTGTAATATATTGAAAAGGCACTTAACGGCAACATCAAGAATTCAAAGAGAGAAATCAAAAAAAGTATTATCAATATGACAGTTAGTATTTGATGAAATTCATAGCCAAATGCCATGGTTCTAAAATTAATATCATAAAGCGTGATGAAACACACTGCTACGAAAGGTATGAACAGTAAAAGATTCAGTTTAGCAAAGATATCTGCCCATCTGCTAACTCTATTGGTGATTGGAATGCTCAATTCTTCAGAAAGTTTGATGGCTCTCTTGGACAGTGAATGAAGCTGGCCCATTCGAAAGTGTAAAGTCCACCTATGGATCAAAGCTATGATTGCCATTGACATGTTCGTTTTACTCGAAAAATTTTCGGATTGCATCACAAATGAAATGTTTATTGTTATTTGTATTATCGTTTCTAAAATATTCACCGTTAGTAAAAATAGTTTCTTAAAATCAATCTTATTATAAGCTTTCTTTCGTTTTTTGATCTCAATCAGTGCACTTAAGCGAAATATAGAAAATATATCACTGTACGAACATATCTTCCACACACAAACGGATTTTCCTTTCATATTATACATGAAGGTGCGAAGCAAAGTAGTTCACTCACACAACTGATGCGAAAATAAAGTCTCTCTTTCGCATTAACTAGGGTACATGATCAAAAAATCAATTTTGAATCAATCTTTCTTTAGTAAACAATTTAGATTAATAGATTTATGTTGAAATAAAAAAGATCTATAAAAATAAAAGTAGTGAGCAAAGTGTTCAATATATTAATGAATAAAAATTATTAAAAACATT
The DNA here is from genome assembly GCA_019973975.1 of Trichonephila clavata. Classification (NCBI taxonomy): domain Eukaryota; kingdom Metazoa; phylum Arthropoda; class Arachnida; order Araneae; family Nephilidae; genus Trichonephila; species Trichonephila clavata. Next base: position 3,393 of record BMAO01022251.1, on the reverse strand, counting down.
TTGAAAGCCACAAGTAAATGAAATGTATTGATCAAAACTTCATTTTTATTATCTTATTAAAAGGCATATCACGAATCATTGTACTTCTTTGTTGAGTTTTCTATGAATAACTTGCTGTTCACACATAGAGAAAAGATAAATCACTCATCCCTAAACTATTATCCTGGGGTTAGATATTATACTACATGTAAGACAGAGTTAGTTTTTGTTGCTATACTGTTTCTCTAAAATAAACTTATATAGTATAAAGGTAATACAATTATTAGTTTTTAAAAAACAGTCTTGATTATAATGTAGATGAGAATGGTTTGATTAATATAAATATATTTCATAAAAAGTTTATTAAATCTCAAAGTGGATTTTGGGTTGCTTTAGAGTTGTTAATACACAACCACTTAACACAATAAGCCAGTGTTTCTAAAACTTTAAACATTTACGTCCCAATTTTCAGTCATAATTTTCCCTCTCTCCTTCTTACAATAGCAATGTATTGAATGTAATTATAATGTACATTGATAATATATACTATAATCAGGGACTATACTTAAGACTCTTTGAGACCCTGGGCCCCGATGCAAAAGTAGGCCCTGCCTGAGATCTTTAAAAGTTGACAGTAAACAAACAGCATGCATTGTCAAATACTCGTTCAATCCGCACTTTATAGTGGTGAAAATCCTAGGCACAAATGGGCTTTGCCTATGGCCGTATTACGACTAATTGAGTAGGATGAATGTTTATGGTACTAGGCCTAGGCCTAGACATGGACAACGGTCATAACATAATAATAACATAATAATACTTTTGCCAATTGACATATAGTTTTAAATTTCCTGTTTTTCGGAGAATATATGTACGGGAATAATATTTGACCACATTAAAATTATCCGGATCATGATCTTATTAAGATGGAGTCAAGAACGAGACGAGGTCCCCACCTAGAGCGATGCGCTGGGCCCGGGCCCAATTATCCCATGCCTAATTATCAAGATGAATATTAAATTTTTTATATGACAAGCCCAGGGGAGTCACTACTTATTACTAAATATTTTTTAATTAAATATTGATAAATTAATTATTAAATATTTTGTGTAGTACTGATACATTTATAAGTTTTGTGTAGAGTGGGAATGTGTATTTCATTTTTTTTTATTATATAAGACTGTATTTTACTTTGTAATTAATTAAAATTGTAAATTATTTTTATCAAATTGGTATTTATTTCAAATCTATTATTTTCTAATTTTCGCGATATGCTCTCGCCTGCCAAGTAGGGTTATCACGCCCTTCTAGGGGAGTTGCACCACAATTTGAGAAACGCTGTAATAAGACACCGAGAGTGAGTTTGGATTTACTAAGGAAGTGAGAGCCATATTAATCTGGCACTATAAAGGCTATTCGCACGAGGTTTCTTGGCATCCAACCTCTTAATTTTGAGCCATAGTGCAGTGAGGAGGTCGACACCTGAGCTGGCACTCCCTCTCGTAACTTCTACATCACACCAATGCTTAGACCTTTGAGCCTCGACAGATTTCACATGCAACCGCGTTTCCACAAGGCGGGAGCTCAGTTGTCGTCCGCGTCACTTTACCATGGTTCAAAAATTACGCGACGTCCCAAAACCCTCGTGTAGCTGAGCAGTGGGACGCTAATATTCATTCACTCACTCACTCACTCCACAAGGCGGGTGTGCATCATCACTAAGCTCGAACTCATGACACGCCAGCCAAGAGTCCTTGACCTTGACGACTTAGTCTTCCTGATATTTCAGACTTTAAATTTCGGGTTATGTAAGGGATTTAAATTTAAATATGAGCTAAAAAATTTTTTAAATATGTAGAAAAGTACATAAAAAAGCAGTTTTAAATGTCCCTAGTAAAATAATGAAAAGGAAGGTAAAATCTATGCTGTCATCAATGATCACAAATAATTTAAGGCGGTCTCTTCTCCTAATGTAAAAGAAGCCTCTACTAATTGCAGAACACAATTTCAGACAAATATCATCCCCCCACCCCTCCACACAATAACGGTGTATTGAATGCAATAATAATGTACTTTGACGCGCTAAATCTGCGATATAACTTTAATTACAAACAGCAAAAATTATAAAATAAGTATTAAATTTTGTATATGACAAGCCCATGGGAGTCGCTAGTAAGCATTAAATTTGTTTTTATTTTAGTATTGATAATTTATTTATCAAATACATTGTACAGTGCTGATACATTTGTATGTATATAAGTGTAAATGTGTATTTTAATTTTTAGCATGTGAGAATGTATTTTGTTTTATTTCATTTCGGTAAATTAATAATTACTTTAAATCTTTTGTATATTTTCTACTTTTCAAATTTCTCGCTCCCCTATCCTACGTAGGGTTATCACGTAGGGTTCCTACGTAGGACACATCCCACTGTTTGAGAATCTCTGATGTAACAGTATAAGAAAAAAATGGAAAGAATATTTTACACCAATAAACCAAGAAATATAAATCGTTTAAAATAACCAAAAAGTAATTGAGATTTAAATTTTCAAAAGTTTTTAACGCTAAAAATTTAATTTTTTTTTAAAAATAAGTTTTAAAAATGATTTACTAAATTGACTTTTTTTTTTCAGAATTAAGTCATGAATTTAGTTTGAATAAAATCTCTAATCACTTTTGATATTTTACTATATCACGACAAACTTTTTTCGAATAAAGGTACTTAAACCTTAATTATAGAGAAGTTTGCATTGATCTGCTTAGAAGATTTATGATTATTTAATTCTAAAAATGAGAGACATTGTTCATAATTGATACATACAGTAATAACCACGACTACGCGAATTCGAAGTACGTAATTTTCAAATCTAGTCAATTCGTCTTTATTTTGTTCACCATTAAAACTCAGGCGAATCATTGTCAGAGCTGAAGAAAGTGGAAATGTGATTGAAAAAGACAGAGTTGTTGATCTGCCAAGTAAATAAATTAGAAGTTGACAGTTATGATGCTCAAGATTTGCTGGATTCCCACAATCAAACTGTAATTGATGAGCTGCTCATCGAAACGCATGAGAATGAGCAAGACATTGAAGAACTTGAGTCTTTAGACTAGGGGTTGTCAACTTAAATGACCTAATGAATCAATTTGGAAAACGTTTTAATATCCCGCGGGCCGCAGATAAATTATATATCTTTACATTAATTAGGGGTTAAAATTTAAAACAGAAGACATATTATTATTCACATTGTTTTTCATGTATATAAACATAAATACTATTATAATAATAAAAATTAATGATCAAATAATTATTAATTTATTTAATTAGTGAGAAGTACTAATCAAAGTGATCAAATATTTTCATTATTTATTAAAAAATACTAAAAACAAAAATATTGCACAAAATAGTCGTATTTT
>BMAO01022250.1:0-23290 GCA_019973975.1 Trichonephila clavata | reverse complement strand
GACACCCAGAGAAAGGTGACTATCAGAGAACGTTCCAAAATGTTCTCGTGGGATTGAAAACGAACCAATAATTCCCACGGAAATAGAAGATCGTATCCCTAAAAGCCGCCAAATGAAACGGTCTTTACAGTTTCTTTCGATTTCACGGTACGTTTTATGGTATAATGCCAAAGTTAATCGAAAGAAAAAATAAAAGTGGAGAATCTCTCAATGCTAGAACACACAAATACATTATCGGTAATTTTTAAATTTGAAATCGTATCTTACTCACATAAACATATTCATACTTATCTAGACGGCTTTTTACCGTTACTGAAATGAATTAAGTATAAAAATTTATTAAATAATTTTTAAAAAACACTTATCATTTTAACTTCTTATTTCAAAAAAATTATACACTCAGATTTTTAGAGAAAAGTCACGTACCTCTTCACACACACACAATGCTCTGCTTTTTCTCTTTCCCTCTGCTCCAATTCCAGAGGTATGAAAAAATCCAAAATAGTAATGCTTCCGATGTGTATCTTCTCCGAGAACGGTCGGCGAAACCCTACAAAACAATTTACTGTGTAGAAAATATTCAAAACAATGAATGCACTCAAAACACTTTAAATTACTGAAATGTCTCCAAGCACACACAACAAACGATTTTAAAAAAAAAATATTTTACGAATTTCATCTCACGAACAAAACGAAATTTTCCCCAAGAAATATTTGAAAAAATGTACCTTAAAGAGACGCTTCTCTTCCAAAGTGTTATTGGATTTCGAGAAAGTACTTACGTTCGTAAGTTCCGTGGCTGAACTATCCTCGGATCTCTGCGTTGCTAGCATAAAAGTAACTTAAGACAATTCCAAATTCTTACCAGAACTCATTGAGATGGCACAAGAATGATTTCCGAAGAATTTACTCGCCTTTGGCTTCATTCCGAAACAAGTGAAAGCGCGCGCGAACGCCATTCCTTTCGAAAACTTCGTGATCACTCACTGACTTCGAACACGCTAGGCGCATATAAAGTTATACTGCTTACTGCGCAGCTTGAAACGGAAGAATCAGCTGCTGTGTCAGCACAAATTTAAATTTATACTGGAAAATTGTAGATAATTTTGCGTTAAACTAGATGAACAACGGCTCGTCTATAACATTTCTTGTGGAGGGCAAAGATAAAATGTTCGAACTGGGTCTCCTCCAATCGGAGAACAGTATGTGAATCGAGCTTTGGTAGCACTTCGAAATCCATATCTCCTCCATCCTGACTTAAAAAGGTGCTTTTCCCAGATTTGAGGCAATTCTCAATCAGTAAGAACGGGCTACAAAGTCTCCCCAAAGTTCTCCCATGATAGGAGTTCAAGCTTTCCTGTGGGAGGCAGGCAACGCATGAACTACCAACCATTCAAAGAACGGGCTTGGATGTTATGGAGATGTGACGTCATTTTCTCTTCGCCTGCTTCGAAAACGAAACTTAACGAAACAGAGTGATATCCCACTCACCCAGCCACCAGCGTTGCTGCATTGCACTCAATGTGGACTGCTTTCATTTTTTCATGAAACTTCAACGAATTGATCTTTTTTCAACTAATTAAGAGAAGTGGAAAATGCAGCTTTTTCTAAGGTTCCAAGTAAATGTGTTACCGAGTTTAAATTTCGTTCGTGCGTCAAACGTTTCTCTTTCTTCCAAAACCAAATCAGTCACAATGTGTTTCGGTTTGCTGACCTAACAGTGAGTGGCACAGAAATCATGATACATTTTAAATTTGATATTTGTTTCACTTTTAATTATTTAACTTTGTGTTTTATCTGATAAATTTAAAGTAATTTCTAGAATATACATTCTAAAGAAACAAATGTTGTTGTCATGTTATCGAAGTATTAATGCCTCAAATCTGTCGATGCTTTCATTCCTTCAAAAAGAAATTTGTCTTAAAATTTTTTCAAAGAAATTTTTCTGCCAATTATTACTGTAATTTTTTGCTTTAAAAAAAATTCTTAAATATCAAAACAACATTTGTGGCTTTTAAAATTTTTAAAAAAGATTATCAAATTATAACTTAGGTAAATAAACGTTGTGTTAAAACAATACAAAATTCTTGCTTTTTAGATCTCTAATAATAAAAGTAAAATCTTTCGTAAAGTATAAATTTCTTTGTCTTATTTAAATACCAAAAAGAAAAAAAAAAACATATTCATTATATATAAAAAAATTTTGAGATCAAATTGTTGTTACAGAACATAAAAATTTTTTTTTACACATTTATTACCTCATACAACGTAAAAACTAGAAATTATTATATAATGTTAGAAACTATTTCTTTTTATAAGAAAATTATATCAACAAAAGAGTATTTAGCCTCACATCAAACAGCAAATGAAACAAGTTCCTGCTTATCGTACTTAAACTAAATGAAAATTTAGGACTATACACAATGTTACACCAAAATGGAAGACGATAAACCTTTGTTTTACTTAATTATATAGTAAAGCATGGAACATTCTTAAAAAAAAAATTTTAAAAAAAAATAGTAGTACAGCATTTAAATCATTGGAAGACGTTACGTGTGTTACATGTTTTCATTTAATGAGCAATAAAAAGAAAATCTGTATTAAACAGAAAATAAAATAAATTCCTGGATTGTTCTTTATTTCGCTTAAAAACGTGTGTAATATCTCAATTTCCAAGAAAATAAAAAATATATATATTTCCACTACAGTGTTGCAAATAATTTGTTTTTAATTTGCAGAAATAAAATAAATTAGAACTCTAAGCTTTATTTTTTTCATCATGTTTGAAGCTAATTCTTGTTACCTTTTTTTTCCCTGGAAGGAAACATCTTTCGAGTCATTACACAAATTAGAGTTATTAATTCTTCATTATAGCACAATGTCATCAATCTACTAACTAAAAAAATACATTCGAATCCATATTAAGAATCAGAAAATGATTAGAGGGGGGAGAGGGTTCCAGGAAAATTACATGTCTGGTTCGTTGATTCGTGCTGCCACCATTGTGAACTTCTAAACACAAATGAAATATTGATTGAAAAAAAAACAATTTCTTAAAAAAATACACCTAATTAAAAGTGCATAATGACAAGCTTAATTTGTGCTGCCATCTATTAAGACGTTCCAAAAGCAAATGAAATATTGAACGAAAAAAAACCAATTTCTTTAAAATATACCCAATTAAGTACATTATTGTCTTGTTTGATTCGTGCTGCCATCTATTAAGGATTTTCCAAAAAACAATTGAAATAACATTGATTGCAAAAAAGACAATTTTTTAGAGAAATATACATACTTAAGTGAATTATGGTTCTGTATTCGTTTTGAGATATATTCTGAATACAAAATATTCAGTTTATATGAAAGAATACAAGAAACTATGTAAATTTGAGCAAAGTCTCCGTGTCGAAAATGTTGACATGCTTCGCATATTTATAAAAATCTCGTGAAAAGCGAAGTTGCATCTTAAACATCTTTAAACGAAAGAGATGTTTTATTTTTTTTTAAAAAAAAGGAATCGAAGCGTTACCTTGTTTTATATTACTAGACGAGTTTTATGGGGGTATATATTTGGTAATTTGGACATGTGCTGAAGAATTCCACATATTCTGGCTTCATCTGAAATTATTTTGAAAGTAAATGCCTTTTCACAGTGGTTAGAATTCAGGCAAGAGCATTAGTCTGCCATGGGTCTTCAAACATAGTCAAATCACTTCCGGAGAACCCAATCCAACTTTCAGACAACACATATCTTAATGTTTAAATTACATCATCATTTCTTAGTTATCAAAATAATAACTCCAAATATAAAAAAATAAAGTTTTACCACATTCACGCGCTTCCTTATTTGAGAAGTGTTGAGACCTTTGTGTTTCTAGGCTCTCAGGTTTAACATTAATAACAACTTTCCATTTGAAATACAAAGGATAATTTTTGCTACCAAAGATCAGAGGAAAATTAAAAGGTCTAATTTATAAATGTGTTATTAGACCTGTACTCGCACACTGATTTGAAATTTGATCAGTGACTCAAATTGATGAATATTCTCTTGGTGTCTTTAAGCTTCGGATCCTAAGAGCCATTTTTGGTGAGTGAATATTAACGTCGCACTGATTAGCAAAACGAGGGCTTTTGTCGATGGTCCGCGTAATTTTGAACCATGGTCAAGTGACGCGGACGACACCTGAGCTTGCATCCCCCTCTCCTACCTACCACACCTCACCAACAGAAGGATGTTTGAGCTCTCGACAGATTTAACAGGCATCGCGCCCGTACACGGCGGGTCTTTACTGGTGCTGAGCTCGAACTTATGACACGCCAGCCACGATCCGATACCTTGACCACTAGGCTACCACGACCACAAAATCGACGATACCTATAAGTACCACTTACTTTAAAATTACATAGAATAACTATGAATAGTCTGATGCAGAGGCGGATTAAGCTAGTTGGAGGGCAGTGGCGGCGCTAGACAACGCGTGGACGTCGGCGAAATTAGGGTTCGCGAGGCCTCTTTTTTTTCCCAGTCAAGAAAACGTTAAATTACATAAGCCGAATTATAATTACACTAATGTATGAGTAAACGCGATTTATTGCTAATAAAATGATGACAAAAATTACACAAATAGAAATTAAAATAGTCGAACTGAATAACTAAATTTTAAATAATTAAAAACTTTGTGAGGCCCCCTCAAGCGCGAGGCCGTCGGCGGTTGCCGACGTCGCTGACGCCTAACGCCGCCACTGCCTGGCGGTAAAAGGTTTGGGGCCCCCTGGGCTGAAGAGTCGAAAATCTTAAATAGTGACAAAATTTTCGCTGACCTTAAATTCTCAAAATGTATGGCTAAAAAAAATTAACGGCTAAAAAATTTAAACTTTATTTTAAAGAATTAAAAAAAACCTTACTTAAAAGCTTAAAATTTTGCTATGCAACTTTACGTCTTGATTTTTCTCGGGCAAATTCATCGATTATTTTTGCAGTATCTATTTGGTCCAAAACATCTTGTTCTATATATAATATGGCCATGCTGTTCAGTTTGTCTTCTCCCATACTACTTCTTAAATAATTTTTAAAGCCGAAAAAGATATCTCACATGATTGCATTTGATAACGGTATAGTTAAAAATATTTTTAAAAGTATCTACATTAGGGAACGTCGAGACCATTTCTTTTGCAACTCGATAAATTTCTATTGGAGTGTTCATTGTGTATCTGTGTTTTCTTTTAAAAATAGCAAAAACAGATCCAATTCATCTTCAAAATTAAACGATTCAATATCGTCTTTGTAAATATCCTTTAATTTTTGTACAGCTTTCTTCTTAATTTCAGGTAACATCTCGTCAAAAAATACAAAAAAAATGTGTTCTATAACATTTTCATATATTCCAGTTCTTCGGAATAGTTCTTCACTTGTTCTATCACATATGACATAGAATGAGTTGACCAAGAAATTTTCCCTATTTTCAAATTCATGACCTTTATAGTTTCACCGTAAATAATTTTTCTCTTTCGCTGCCTGCAAGCTTGTCCAACTTTCTTTTCAAATGAGAGCCCTATAAAGCAGTTGCTTCTTATTCTACTTTTCCAAATTCATTCCTGAAATTTTGTACATAATTGATGACCCTGTATGTCAATACAGTTTTTTGAAACATTAATTTATTCATTAACTTTTGGTTTTTAATTTTAAATTTATTATGCGTTATTCCTATATGAAGTTAGAATTATCTGCAACAGGGCACATAAAGTTTTTCTGACGAATTTTTTCTTGGCTTTAAATACATTTTTTTAAAATTGTAGTGGACGACACTTGATGTAAATACAGTTTTTTTTTTCAAATATTAATTCATTCGATAAATTTAATTAACAAAAATAAAAATTTCTTTGATGACCTAGGTAGGAATTGACTTAATTTTTTTATATTACTTTTTTCTTTTGAAATTGTGAAAATAAAAATTTATGAGCTAATGTGACACGAGAAAAGTACCAACGTTAAATTCACAGCTTCCAATAATTTACATTTGCTTTCTTCACATCATGCTGAATCATTCGAAATGTAAACGATCTGTATTTGCATAGAACCTGAAAAACACCCGTTAATGTTAAGTTATCAAATAATATTTTATCTTTAAATAAATAAATGTTAAACTTTCTGAAGACCTATTGCGCCATTGAAATTTTAAAGATCTTCGAGTTGCTACCATTGAATATCTTTCTTTTTAAATTTCTTTTTTATTTTCAATTCTCTACATCTTTTTATCAACTTTCTCGAAACCATATTTTCAAAATTCGCTTTTTCTTTGAAGTACTCTTAAAATGTTTGTATGGTGAACGATTTCGATTTAAAGTGACGAATATAAATTTAAATTCTAGTTTTGTGGAGTGCTTTATAATACAGACATTTGAATACATTTCCTTAGGATAAAAACTTTTTCAGTTGTTTGATTCTAAAAGACAAAAATGTAATTAATGTAATTAATTCTTCTTCATCATGGCATTTTGAATACTGACATAGCTTTTTTTTCTAAAAAAAATTATGTAATATTCCTATGAAATCGATTTCAATTTGAAAGAGAAATTAATTAATGCCATTAAGATATTTGGAAAGGATATTCATTATTAAGCACGATTATTCATTGAGTCAAATAATTTGAAGCTTTTTTAGTGAATTGTTTGACTAGACGTACAACAGAATTAATTTATACATGCAATTTTAGTAATACAAAAAATAAAATTAGCTACAAACTTGAAAGGTTATTAATTAAAGACGAAACTAGAAATACATGGACTTGAGCCAAATATATTATATTTCCCTATATAAAATATACAGAAGTAAAGAAGCATTTATGTATAAATCAATCATGGCTAACGTGTCCATTTATTTTTTCTCTTCAAGACGGGACATTTTTTCATATTTTTTTATTTGTTCATGAAAAGAATAGGAATGAACACTCGAAAATAAATAATTTATTTGGTAAATTATTTATCTTTATCTTTATTTTAAAAGCAATAATTTGCTTAAGCGTATTTAATGTTGATTTCAAACAGGAATGGAAATGTTGGCAAGCAATGGTTTAATTTAGTTACTCTTAAATAAGAAAGCTTATTGTGCTGGTATGCATGTACAAGAGACGTATCGGATACAATACGTATTTTACACATTGTCTCCATGCCGACATTACCGTGTTACTAGTTATTGAAATTGCAGTTTGTGTGTTCAATTTTTTTTTCAAAGTGGTCATGGGGCTTTTCTCTCTTTTCTGAAAATGGGACAATTCAGAAGTGCTTGAGCAGGGGTGGGCAGACATTTCAAGGTTTCCAGGGTTCGCACAAAGGGGGCGCGTAAGGGTCCACGAGTTCAAATCCTTTTCCATAACCCATGATTTTTTTTTGATCGATTATAATCCCATGTATATGGTACTTATTATTTTGTTTAGTATTTGTTATCAATAATTTTTATTAATTAATGTTAATTATTTATTCCATAAATTATTTCGTATTGTTCTTTGTTCCCGACAATCTACAAAAGGAAAAAAAAAATATGTTTGGCTGCGTATTGGGGTAGGATATAAGAAGGGTCGACCACCGCGCAGTGCCGCCTTTAATATATTCATGATGGCATCCACTGCCCAGGGTTGTTGGTGTGGTGAGGTGAGGAAAAAGTCAACAATATTTGTTATAACTTAATAATAAATACGGAATATGTACTTACCTACGTAAATAAAATTAAAAAAATCACTTTTTTGAAACCACGCTTAAAGCAAAACACAAAATACAAACATAATAATGATAGTATCTAATGATGCATTCATTATCAAACAATTAAAATACATTAAAAAATAAAAACATTTTCATCTAAAGTTAGTTTTCGTAATTATAATCAGTAGAAGACTTAGTCTGCGTACTGCCAGCCAAACTTGAATATTTCCATATACAATTACTAAAGGCTAATCTTCAGGCGATCGCTCCAAATTGTCTTGGCGGTCCACCGATCGATCGCGATCGACTTAATGCCCACCCCGGTGTTTGAGGGTAATAGGCTGGTCAACTTTTAAACTTGACGGTCCCCATCAAAAACTATCTCCTCTATAAATGAATGGTCTTCCTCCTCTATAAGTGAATTCATTCCAACGAGACAAAACTGATAAAACAATCTGAAAGTGAACAATTATAAATAAAACGTAAATTAACGAAATTTTTAATTTGTTTAATGCATCATAAAAATGAAATTTTATTATTTTGTATGGATTCAATTACTGTGGGGACTAGGAAGAAAATAATGTGCTAAAATACCAGATGTGACAAAAAAACAACAACTTACACTAGTCCAATAAATCATTGAACTTACAGAATCAGTTCTCGTGACAAAATTCCCTTCAAACTAATTTTCTTCCCCACACACACACTTCTGCATTCAGCGCTGCCATTGCTGCTAACAGTTCAGAAAGGAAGAGTCCCGCGAAGGCTGTTTAGGAGATTCTCCGTTTTTGCCTGGAACTTCTACAAATGAGATAAAATGGATTCCTTTTAAAAAGATTTATCTGTAGAAAATTTTAAAAAAGTCGCATGGAACCAAATCATGCAAATAAGGAGGATGCCGTATCACAGTAAAGTTTTTGCTGGTCAGAAACGGCTTGGAAGGAGGGCCTTGTGAGCGGTTGTATTTTCTTGGTGCAACAGACATTCATCTCTCCCCAATTCTAGACCTTTTTTTCCATTTTTTTTTTCACGAAGTCATTTCAGTACTTCAATATAGTAGTATTGAGTAACAGTCTGACTACTAATGTGAATGGGGAACCCACTAAAATCATGAATTTTGGCTATCTTTTGGTCTGTAATCGCTGACCTTGGACGCCCAGCATGTTCATCCTCTTCTACACTAACTCTTCCACCTGAGAGCCTCTTTTACCATTCAAACACATGTGCACAAAACAAAGTTTCATCTCCATAAGCCTCGATTAGTATTTGAAATATTTTCGTGGCTGATTTTTTTAAGTTTTACAGCAAATTTTTTGTTGATTTGTTATTTTTCCAGTAGAATGCAGTTGCACGTGTTCACTCAATGACGCAGTACTCCCAAGTGGCGAGATCGATTAAGGTGAAACCGGTCGTATGGATAGATGAGGTGCGTGAGATGACGTTACCAAAACAGTTATTGCCAACTCCAGTCTTTTTCAAGTTGCACACTTAGTCTTGTTTTTTTGTTTCACACCCTTTTACGAAATTTTTCAACCTACTAAATCCATATTTATCGAAAATTACATAGCAAACATTTAATGCACGGGTCTTGGATGAAACCATTATTCTTGTATTAATCGATGAATTTTTTAAGATTTCTTTTTGTATTCTGTGCTAATAAACCATTAAACCACACTTCTGAGAGTAGAATAAGATTCTTGAGATATTTCATAAATATTTGTATTTATTTGTATAATACCATCCAAATCTCTAATAGTTTCACATTTGAGTCTGATTATCTTTCAACGAGTCTAAAGACTATTCTTGAATAAGTTTGATGACAGCTTTTTGCCTACTTTTGTTTCATCATAAAAAAAAGTTTCCTTTTTCTTTTTTATGATTAATACAGTTAGAAATAAAGCTTTATTGATTAACGAACACTGAGTTGCATCGACTTGAGAGCATTTTATTTCACAAAATTTCAATCTTTCGTCGACAAGGTATTTTCTGGACAATTATTCAACATAATCTTTAGGTCCGTTTTTCTATCTTTCGCAAAAAAATCTGTAACTTTATATTTAAATATATATTTATATTTATACATGAGATATTTTTATAAATTTATTTATAAAGAGGTAAAAGAGTTTGAAGAATTATATTATTTGAGCTCTATGGTTCCTTGGCTGGATGACATTTATAGAATTCTAGAGTCGTATGTTGGGAAATATTACTTTATTAAGACTAAGCCATTTTTAGAATAAAATGTGTAACTTTTTTTTTTACATTCATCTATGCTATCGGTTCTGTGAATATTATCGTGTTTTTTTCCAAATCTCAGTTCTATAAAATTTGCTTCGACAATTTAATCGTCAAAACCTTCCCCTTCTGCGGACTTTAGAGGTTCTACTACTGTCTACAATATGGTTTACGCCATCTTGGTTGCAATTTAAAATTGACTCCGCTCTATGTTTTTCAAACTAGGAGAAACATCATAGGTTTTTATTTATTTAAAAGATAAATATAAGATAAATTAATACAGTTGCAAATTGTAAAACTTTTTCATGCCTCCATGGTTTGAAAAATTACATTGTTGACCTTATTCAATAACTTTTAAACTCATTGCAACTGATGTAATTAAACTTAAATGTAATTTTCTGAGAAACTAATGGCGAAATAAAAGAAGTCATGTACTTGAAATTTTCGTTTTATTTCGTTTTGTTCGGGGACTCTCCAAATATTTAAACCGTGTCAGAATGAAATCGTGTTCTGAGTTGACGTGTTATTAGAGGGTTTTCCCGAATTCTGTAACAGAAGGGCCGTGTTAAATAGGGTGGGTTGGGGTGGGGTGAGAAAGGCTACACGTTGAAGGTTTGAGATCCTGCATGAAAAATTAACAAATTTTCCCCTTAAAGTGTACAGATAGTCAACATTAAATAAAACACACAAAAAAAAAACTGTAAAAAAATATTAGTTAGACATGATTACATAGGAAAAATATTTTTTATTCAAAGTTGCTCATTAGTTTGCTAGAGCATTTCACTGGATTAATATCAAAGATTGGAAGCATAAATTTTACACTTCTTAGAACAACTCAGAATTTCTTAGAACGTCTCAATAGATGAACAAATATGAATTTAATTCAAAGAATACATACGTTGTATAACTTTCTGGGAATTTTCATTCGTAGCAATATAAAGTTAACGCTGAAAAAAAACTGAGGTATATATTTATATATATATATATATATATATATATATATATATATATATATATATATATTATATATATATATATATATAAAAGCCATGATATAATTAAATCCTTTATGGAGAAAACAGTAGCCTTTGACTTTGATTTGGGAAAAGTGATCGAGCATATTCTATATTATCTAAAAAAAAGGGGGGGGGGGACCGCTCAGTTTTTTTTTTGTTTTTTTTTTGCGTATTACATTTTCTTTCTGAAAAACTAAATTTGTGTTTTTAGAAATTAAACTAAGCCACATGTGACGGATCTATACGGTCTTCCATTAACCTTCTCTATTTTCTTTAAAGTAATTTATTTATTTCAACCAATCTCCACCGGGAGCCAAGCGTTATTTATGCAAATAAGATATATTATATAAGTTCGGGTTTCGCGAGTTAAAAAAGTTAAGTAAAGTGAAGTTAAATGAATTGAAGTTTGGTAGGTCAGCACTCAGTTGTTGACATTCGTAGATAGCAGTTACGTGTGGAGCTACGCTAGGAGAAGTAGATTGAAACTTGTAAAATTCCGTGTTACAGAGCGTGGATCCTTCACCATTCTTCTAACCAGTCAACAAGGCAGATATCATCACGACGGAACAACCGATGATAAAAGATAAGGTCAGTGATTTAAAATATTGTGAATATTTGTACGTGGCGAAGCTGTAATTGTGCGTGTTTAAGCTTTCATAGATTCAGTTGCGATTCTGTTATTCCGCTAGTAGTAATTCCCCTTTTCGTACTCCACTTTATTTTGTTTCTCTTAAATTTGAATTGTGTGTTTACCCTTCTGTGTTAATAAGAAACAATAAATAGAGTGATTTGCAATTATGTCTTTTGATCCTTTAAGTTCGCCTTCACATCCAGTAATAATTGCAGATGGACGGGGAGATGGTAGTCTGAGGGGTGGCTGTGAGTCACGACACTGGCGCCCAACGCAACAACCGGATTTAAGATCGAGTGCTAGTTTTAGGGTTCTGCCGGAATTATGTTTTTCAGGCCGAGAGAATGTATCGGAGTTCCTTGATAATATTGATGATAATATAGCTTATTATGAGATACCGGCGAATTTGGCGTGTGCGTATTTAAAAGGTCATTTATTTGGGCGAGCATTAGACGGGTTTGAGGTTATCGGATTTGCGTGTGTAAGCGAAGAAGCGACTGCCTTCGTGTCGCTCAAAAAGAAGTTGACAGATAGTTCTCCAGTTGTGAGGAATAAGTCGGAGTTAGAGGCTCAGTTTTTTTCATCTAAGCAGCAGAAAGGACAGGCCCCGTCGGATTTTGTGTATAAGTTGTTAAAGATTCATAAGACTTTAGGATTGAATTATGATGATGTAAAATTGGTCGATCACATTGTAATGCGACTCGAACCCCAGATTATGGACTATTTAGAGGTTCGAAACCCCACGACGAAGGTACAGTTGTTAGAGTTTGTCGATCGGTATGAGGAACGTCATAGCTGCAGAGAAACCCCGGGTTCGAGTAATAATTTTGCTAGACGAGGTTGGGATATGAGTAGGAGTCCTGCGGCAAGACGGAAAAAATGGAAATTGGAGAAATGCAGGGGTTGGAAATAGACAAAATTATCAGAGAGGAGTAAGCAGAGGGGCAAAAAAATTTTCTCGTCGTGATTATCGAAATCAGGGATTCGAGGGAAGAAACCGCAACAACCAACCAAATCATAGACCAGACCGATATCAGAACCGTAGAATGGTGGTTAGTAAGGGTCCTATTGATGATTCAGCTAGGTGGAATTGGAGACGTGGTGATTGCACCAGCGGAAGGCAAGGAAATGTCAATTTAAACTTTCTAAGCGATCGTGTTGCAGGAGGTAAGCGGTCGCTAGTTGAGTCAAATCCTCCTAATCGGATTAAGCTTAATTCCTTACGTTTATCACCAGTTGATCTTCCGTATGTGCCGATTCTATTACATGACACGTTTTTAAAAGCTCTCTGGAATACGGGTGCGGAGAAGTCATTTATTTCATAGGAGACGTATCGATCATATTTTTCTTTTCGTCCTATTAAGAAATCGTTAGCGAAAGTAGTTACAGCACAAGGGTCACAGTGCACAAATTTGGGCTCCGTTGAATTACGGATTAAGATAAGGGAATTTTCTAAGTTGTGGAATTTTCATGTGATTGCTGAGATGCAATATCCATGCATCTTGGGCTTTGATTTTATGTCGCATGCAAAAATAGGCTTAGATTTTTTTTACGAAATCGTTAATCATTCCGGACTCGCAGATTGAGAAGGTGGCAATTTCGGACGAACCGATTCAGAAAGATTTATCGAAGACGAAGTTGAGTACAGGGCAAAAACAGACGTTGCATGTTTTATTTAATGAACTTCGGGACTTGTTTTTGGCTAAGCCAGGTCTGAAGCATGTGTTTTATCATGAAATTGATACTGGTGATCACCCTCCTGTTTCTTCGAGACCTTATCGCTATGACAGGATCAAACAGGGTATCGTTGATTATCATGTTAAGAAAATGCTAGACGAGGGTACTATAATTCCAACAACATCGCCTTACGCATCTCCTGTAGTTTTATGTCGGAAGGAAAACGGGTTGCCGTTGGACGACCCAGAAGCTTATAGGTTCGCAAAAGATTATAGGAATTTGAATGCTTTAACGAGGTATCCACGATATCCGCTATCGCTAATTGATGATCTGATAACTAATATTACACACCGAAATTATGTCGTCACTTGATTTACGTAGTGGGTACTTTCAAATGGCGGTAGACCCCAAAGATATTAGTAAGACGGCATTTGTTACAAAAAATGGTACTTTTGCATTTACTCGCATGCCATTTGGCCTCTAGGGGACAAATTTTCAGAGGGCTATCGAAATCATCCTTAAACCAGTTCTCTGGCGTTTTGCATTCTGTTACTTGGATGATGTGATCATTTCATCTCCATCTTTTCAGCGCCATGTAGAGCCTTTACGGGAAGTGTTCAGATTGTTGCAGGTGGCTGGTTTAACGTTAAATCGTGAGAAATGTCATTTCGCGATGGAACAGTTACGTTATTTGGGTCTAGTTATTAGTAAAGAGGGAGTTCAAACACATGAAAAGTAAAAGCAATT
Source organism: Trichonephila clavata (assembly GCA_019973975.1). Taxonomy (NCBI): domain Eukaryota; kingdom Metazoa; phylum Arthropoda; class Arachnida; order Araneae; family Nephilidae; genus Trichonephila; species Trichonephila clavata. Next base: position 9,289 of record BMAO01022250.1, on the reverse strand, counting down.
CTTGAAATGAAACCCCCGAAAAATGTGAAACAGGTAGCAAAATTTTTAGGAATGACGGGGTGGTATCAAAAGTTTATTAAGGACTACACAGACCTGTGTGAACCCTTGTATGGTTTGAAAAGGAAAAATTCTAAGTTTAATTGGTCGGAATTGGCGCAGGAAGCCTTTGATCGTATTAAAAAAGCAGTGACGGAAGCTCCCGTGTTACAGTTACCAGATTTTATCAAAGCTTTTGAACTTTATACGGATGCTAGTTTAGTGGGGGTAGGGGCAGTGTTGACGCAGAATAATAAACCTATTGCGTTTGCCTCGCTAACACTTAGTAAGGGAGAAAGGAACTATAGTGTGATGAAACGCGAATATTTGGCGGTCACATGGGCGTTAAATAAATATCGCGCATATTTAGGATCTTTGCCGGTGAAGGTGATAACAGACCATGCAGCACTCACCAAATTAACGAACGGGAAGAATTTGTCGAGTAGAATGATAAGGTGGACGCTTAAGTTGGCAGATTTTAATGTGGAAGGGGAGCATCACCCGGGTTCACAGAATGTGGTGGCAAATATATTGTCTGGAAATCTCTTAGATAGCAATGATGAAGCAAAGGTGTCTTGTGCGATGATTAGGTCGTTGGTATTATCGTCTAGGAAACAGTTGAGGGAAGAACAGAGGAATGATCCGGAGTTAGGTCATATTATGCAATACTTAGAAAATCCTGACGATAGTTCAATTAATGAGTCAATCTGTAGAAATTGGTCCCGCGATTTTAAATTGATAGATGGGTTGTTATACTATGCAAAATATACAACCAAGCTCGGTGAATTAAGGGTATTTATACCCAAAACATTACGTAAAGATGTTATGCGAGAGTTCCATGACTCGCCGATGGCGGGCCATCTGGGAAAAAGAAAGACCTACTTAAAATTAAAAGACGCGTGTTATTTCCCATTGATGAGAAAATTCATTTATAAATATGTATCCACCTGCGACCGATGCCAGAAAATCAATTATAAGAACGGATTACCAGCTAGTCAATTAATTCCGATAGTAACGAATTTTCCGAATGAAATAGTATCTTTAGATTTATTAGGCCCATACCCTGCCACTAGTCCGGAACGTTATAAATTTATTTTAGTAATAACGGATAATTTTTCTAAATGGGTTGAAATAGTTACCTTAAGGAAAGATTCGGCTAAGGCAATTGCCAATGCATTTTTTGAGAATTATATTTCGCGTTATGGAGCTCCAGTAAAGTTAATCAGTGATAATGGCCCCCAAATGATATCCAAAGTTTTTGAGCAAGTGTGTCGCAGGTTGAACATAAAACATGTTAAAACGGTGGTATATCGTCCACAAGCTAATCAAACGGAGAGAGTTAATCGTACTCTTCTACAAATGATTTCGAGTTTTGTAGAAGATAATCATGCAAACTGGGACTTATTTCTCAAAGAGTTTAGTTATGCTTTGAGGACAGCAGTACATGAAACTACGGGTAAAACACCAGCGGAACTATTTTTAGGTAGAAAATTAATCACCCCATTTCAGATAAATAGTAATGGTAACTGATGGATCAGACTTAGTTTGTGTTAATATGGAAAGGTTGTTTGAGGAGGATAGGAGAAATACTAGGAAGCAACATGAAAAATGGGCGAAATACTATAATAAAAGGAGACGTGACGTTAATGTGAAGGTTGATGATCTAGTGTTGGTTCAAACTCACCCGTTGAGTTCAGCGAATAAGAAAATTGTGGGTAAATTTATGCCAAAGTTTGAGGGCCCCTATAAAGTTTTGAGCGTGAAAAATAATAATTTATTAATATTGAAGTTTGGTAAAAGAACAACGGTTAATGTGGATCAGGTGAGAATTTACCATCAAAGAGAATCAGAAGACAGTGTCGGCGAATCTGAAATTGCGGGAAGTAGTCAGCCTAGAGCAGTAACATCAGAAAGGTCGGATGATAGGCGGCCGAGAGTAGTGCAGTCAGAAAACGATTAGAATAGTCCTAGAGGATCAGGATCAGGAAATTTGGAAGGTAGTGGAGATGTAGCCAGGGATAGACGCGATGGAGAGGAGGTGAGAAGGGGGAAGCATGTGCGGACGGAATCAACTGTTTCTTCGAGGGCTGACGCGTATAATTTCAGGAAGAGGAAGTCACTGCTTCCGGAGAGGGAGAAAAGAAGAAGGCTCGAATCCTGGGTCGAGATACAACAAAGAAAGAAGAGACCAGAGGCACCAGCATCCAGAAGAAAAAGAAAGGTGACCTCGTCCATGCCGTCTCGTCCATCAGTAAAGTGATGGTGATGCAGAAGGAGAGAATATGAGATGCAGTCGGAGGAAACAGCAATTCCAGGACCATCTCGCAGAGAGGAGGATAGGAAGTCCAGATGCAACAGGTCCCGTCCAGTCCAGCAGGAACGTCATAGCCCGTACAACCTCCGGAACCGACGTCGAGTGGACAGCAGCCAGAATCGGAATCCCGCAGGAGGAAAGAACGCCCCAGCAGGAGCATATCAACTACAACAGACTCAATGGCGGAGAAGGAGACCCAGAAGGTTGGAGCGGAGAGACGACAGCCTTAGGACAAGCTCATCCAGTACAGAGGCCGTGGTTGGAGACAGAGCCTATGCAGATTGGATCTAAAGATTAAGCAGGTTGTATAATTCTAATTTGTTTATTTTCCCTCTGACAGACAGTTCAGAGTATTTTCCATGTGGGCTAGTCTAAATTTTTGTTTTGTAAAATTTAAAGTGTACAAAAGTTGTCACTGCGTTGTGTGCGTTTTCATATTGTTTGAAAAATTAACTTTTGTATTTAATATTTTTCCAAATTGTGGAGAAACATTTGTTGGGTTGCATTTGTTTTGCTACACATTAAAGACGTGGTTTTATATGTGAGATTACTTGTATTGTTTGTTGTAGTGTATTGTATGTTGAAAAATGTATATATTTTTGTGTGTAATTATTAAGATGTATAAGTAGTATCTGGTTTCGGGAAGCGGAGTAATTAGGATTACTAACAATAACATTAATAGCGCAGCGTGATTGATTGAGAATTTTTGAAAATGAAACCAGATGAAGGTTATTTTGATATGAAACTATATCTATAATTGATATAATGTCTGCCTTATTTGTGTCAATATGGAAGTTGTATAATGTTCTGTTCATTTAATGTCATATTTTGGAAAGAAATTGATAGAGTTTCCTTTCAGGGCAGCAGTCCCTGAATCTGTTGATGAGATGTTCCGAAGAGATTGTCGTGTGAAAATGTAAAAAATTTTATATTTATTAGTACTTAAGTAAAGTGCATCATCAGGGTTTTTTCCTTATGGCAAGGTTTTGCCCTGATCTTCGCCCTAATGGGATGCACTGTAGGGATGTTATGTGAAAGATAAATAAAATGGAGTGGAGTGCCCTTTTGAGTAGTCATTTCTGTCTGTTAGTTTAATTAAAAATTGTTGAGTAGGAGAGTTCAAACTTTTTTGCAGGTTTAGAGTTGTTCAGGCGTTAGGTTTTAACGTGATTTTCTATCAGGTCATTTAGACCCTGAATAAATCACGCTTTTTTCTCGGAGGGGGTTGTGACGGATCTATACGATCTTCCACTAACCTTCTCTATTTTCTTTAAATAATTTATTTATTTCAACTAATCTCCACCGGGAGCCTAGCGTGATTTATGCAAATAAGATGTATTATATAAGTTCGGGTTTCGTGAGTTAAAAAAGTTAAGTAAAGTGAAGAGATAGAAGAGTGAAGTTAAATGAATTGAAGTTCGGTAGGTCAGCACGCAGTTGTTGACATTCGTAGATAGCAGTTACGTGTGGAGCTACGCTAGGAGAAGTAGATTGAAGCTTGTAAAAATTCGTGTTACAGAGCGTCGATCCTTCATTCTCCTCACCAGTCAACAAGGCAGATATCATCACGAGAGCACAACCGATGATAAAAGATAAGGTCATTGATTTAAAGTATTGTGAATATTCGTACGTGGCGTAGCTGTAATGTGCGTGTTTAAGCTTTCATAGACTCAGTTGAGATTCTGTTATTCCGCTCGTAGTAATTCCCCTTTTCGTACTCCACTTTATTTTGTTTCTCTTAAATTTGAATTGTGTGTTTCTACCCTTCTGTGTTAATAAGAATCAATAAATAGAGTGATTTGCAATTATGTCTTTTGATCCTTTAAGTTCTCCTACACATCCAGTAATAATTGCAGATGGACGGGGAGATGGTAGTCTGAGGGGTGGCTTGAGTCACGACACACACATCTACACTAGGAATCTTTCGTTAAAACTCCGACATATTTTTCTGTTTTCAAAATCAGTGGTTTCCAAAGTATTGACTGTAGAAGGATACTTGGATATAAAAATAACCCTATTTTTTTCTCATGCATGCAACGTATTTTCAAAATAGTCGTGAGAAGAGGATACAAAGAAGAACAAAATAATTATTACCGTAATTTAAACATCTGGAGAGTGGCCACATTTCCGTCCATTCTTGTTAAACAACTTCGAGAATTCACATGGAAAAACCCCCACATTCTCACGACTAGGGAATTTCAATAGGGAGATTAATGGGGATATTATAGGCAGTGATAAAATTACAGGAAAAAAATAGTTATTCCTTAAAATCGTGTTGGAGGTGTTAGGTTAACATTTGATGCCAGACAGCCACCGAGAGTTAGGCACAGGTAATCTATTCAGATATACTTTTTTCAGGAATAGGAAATAAATGTGTCGAAACACAGCGTTGGTTACTTTTTAAGCTGGAAATGAAATGAGTAAAATGATATTCGTATTTTGCTGACAAAAATGATGCTCGTATTTAGGGTCTTTTTTGAAAAAGCTTTTAATTTAGGGTTAAGAGAAATTGGTTGTACATATATAATGGGGTACATCTTATATTTATTCCCATTTTAGGAGCACACAATAAAAGATGTTTGAACGTGACTGTTCTACATTAGGCGTCAGCAACCTTTGGCACGCTTTCTAGATTTGGCACGTGGTGCAATTCTGTACCGTTCTACAAACTAATCAGATGAAGTGAAATCACCATGTCTTCTTCACTCTGCGCCTCACGCATTTTTTCTGCTTTCTTTCGGTTCGTCTCACCAGTCTATAAATATTGAGAATGATTTCAGTCGAAAATATATTTTAGTTTTATTGACGTCATGCACCATAGGAACAACAACGAAATGCAAAATTTGTTTTTTTTAAATAAAAATTGTATTTTATTTGATTAATTAATGTGATAATTCATACCTACATATTGAATCAAATGACCGTTAAAAAAGAGCATCGTATTCAACGTTTTCAAGATGCTTGAATGAATAAATATGGATTCGTACAACAAAAGGTCATACTCTATGAGTGTTATGCAGCGAAAGTGTCGTGTATCATAAGTCAAGTGATCTAAGACATTTTCAAACAAAACATCAGCTCAAATTTATTAATTTTCATGAGGAATGTTCAGTTATACGAAAAACTGTTGCTGATTATAAGAAGCCTTTTTTTGTAAAACGGGCCTTGATCTGATGTGTATGTCGATCAAGTGGCATAAGTTAACAACAGCATATATGTAGATAAATGCATAATGTGTAACGTAACAAAAATGTAGGGTCTTAGTTTCAACTCTGAAGATTTCATTAATTACCAGATACACAATAACATTAATCCATCTTTAGTGACTAAAGATTTCATTTATTTTTAACAACCCCACAACACACACAATTAATACAATATTTAAAACTCACTAACACTAAACATTAAACTGTTGTTTCACGCCATTTTTGTTTGTCATGCAACAAGTCGTAGCCGCCATTCGCCTCTCCTCCATTGTTCCGTTCTTTCTCTCCCTATTGTGATGGCAGCGCCACTTATACAGTTTTTTTTTATTCCAGCGAATCTTACAACATATTTCAATTTTAATTTTTATTTACATTGAAGGAATAGTTATATTTTACTCTCATGTCCATAAATTAAGGATAATGAAGTTAACGCAAAGAAAGAGACAGAAGCAAAACAAATTTGACTTTTTTGTAAAGTCTATTAAACAAAAGGTAAAGAGCAAAAAAGATGTTATATGTTTGACATAATTAATAAAAATTGCGATTTTTACTCTCTGGAGCAAATTTTAAAAAAGAACCTATTTACAAAAAACAGTATAACATGGTTAGTATGATGGTTAATACGCAGTATGTCTCCCGGACGATGCAATACAGGCCTTATAACGTCTACGCATGCTGAGTATCAAATTATTAATCTGATCTTGGGGAATATTACACCACTCATCAAGCAATGCGCTCCGAAGTTGCGGTAGACAGGTGGGAGGGGTTGACGTTCTGCAATTCGTCGGCCAAGCATATCCCACATTTGATCTATTGGATTCAAGTCCGGTGAGTATGCTGGCCAATCCATACGGGTGATATCCTCCGATTGAAGGCATTCGTCTAAAATGTTTGCACGATGAGGACGGGTGTTGTCAGCCGTAAACAGAAATTCAGCACCCATGGCGCCCCGAAACAAACGTACATGTTGTTCCAGAATGTCATCCCGATAAATGTGGTATGTCATCGTTACACTCTGAACAGGCAGGTCAATTCTGGAACCAAGAATAATTCCTCCCCAAACGAGCCATCTTGCACCACCGTAACGGTGTCGTTTAATGGTGTTCTCTTGGTGGTAACGGGTACCTGGCGCTCTCCATATGAAAGTCCGGCGAGAATCAGACTGCAAACTAAACCTGGACTTGTCGGAAAACATCACACAAGACCACTGTTGCGGTGTCCACAATGCATGCTCTCTACTCCAGGTTAATCTCAGGCGACAGTGAGTTGCGGTAAGGGGAACACATCTGACAGGCCTACGAGCATATAGACCAATATGCCCTAAGCGTCTGTACACGGTCTGCCTTGCAACTGTCGTACCGGTAGCTGAAGAGAGCTGACGAGACAGGTCTGATGCTGTACTCCGTCTGTTTCTTTTGGCAGTAACTGCCAAATACCGGTCCACATTTCGTATTGTTACTCGGGGGCGACCTGTGCTGTAACATCTACTCACATTACCATCATCTTGGAATCGTTGCAAAAGCCTAGAGAGGACACTCTGGGCGATTCCAAGTTCCTCGGATACTTCCAGTTCGGTACGTCCACATTCCAGTCGTCCGATAATTCTACCACGTAAAAAATCACCCAAATGCTTCCTTTATGCCATAACTATACGGTTATTGCACTGAAAGGCTTTTAAAGCGCTTGTGAACAATTTTACTTCTTTGCCACCATTCCTTATATACCCCTCTCTTACACTCTCGTCATTGTGACGTACTATCCGCGCCATCTGGTGGTTTCCTGTAATTTGCATATTCTTCTTCAAGATGTGTGTGAAAATTCTACAGGTGAAATTTTTATTTTAGAGTTCAATTTCTGTATGATTCTGAATTTTCCTTAATTTATGGACATGAGTGTACATTATTTTATGGAAAAATATTTTCATGATGCATAATGAATAGTACAACATTGAGCGTAAACTTTGTGGAAGAATGTCTCAGTTCCAATTCCCAGCAAATCATTTTTATTTTACACCACAAAATGAAGCATACACAAAACATGAAGATACGATAAGAGTTAACTACGTCTACCATATTCCCAAGTAGAATTGCTACATTACGTTGGCTGCCGACACCTTGTGGATTCCCCAAAAGGGAAAATTCCTTTTTCAAGAGCGCTAGGATGCATATAGGCTCCATCCAATGAGCCCTTCACAACACAGGGTGTTGCTGAATTCAACCGCACAAAAGATTTTTGAAGAAAGAAAAAGAATGATTTGTGCATCTCAAATACAAACAAGATATAAATCATTGTATGGCAAGTAATTTTAGCGCGTTTTTCACATGTTGTATTTTACAATAATGCAACTAATGAACTTTTTACTAACAAAAAGTAGTAACTATACTTTAAAAATTTTTTTAAAAAGCATTTAAAAAATTATTAAATTTAAATATGATTCGGCTCATCTAAGGCACAAATGCGACCCAATGCGAAAAACGCGAGGTCAATCGGTTGCTTATTGGCTGAGAAAAAGGTACGACAAAATATGGAACGAAGACGAGGCCGAAGACGAAATTTGCGTCCTAGTAGAGCTTCTTTTACACTACGTGAAATTCGCGCTAAAAATGATTTACCACCTTAACTGCCGAGGAAAATTTACGACCCCCCCCCCAGTGCCAGCTTTTCCCCCCACAGGTGAGCGTTGTTACGCGGTTTATTGGGGAAAAGCAAATGCGTATTTTTCCACATAAAAATTATATACTTTCACTTTAGAAAAGAATGAAACAAAAAGGATAAAATAATAAAATGAAATAAAAAATTTAATCTCTTGAGTTAGAATATAAAAAAAATAAATTATAACTTTTATTTTATCTGTTCTGTGATATATCCTAAACATAGTTGAACGAATAAACCAGAGTATTACATTCAGTGTATTCGTACAAAAAATTCAAAAGCTCCTAATACACACGATGAGCGAAAATGACAGCAAAGAATAGAAAGAGCACACTGAAACGAAAAAAAAAAAAAAGAAAAGAAAAATTGCTTAGCTATGAATTTTACCGTTCATGGAATATAACCCCTTTCAAATTCCTTCCCCATCTCTTCTCCGAAAAAAGCAAATTCTTTAGTAGCACTGTCAATGTCAAGTTATTGTATTCAAAAGCGTGGATCTAGTTTTAAAATAGAACAGTACCATACAAAAAAAAGACGAGTATACACGCCTGCGGCACTTAACACGTTCGCTGCCAAAGCTGTTGTCAGGTGTCAAAGTGATATCTCCAATATTATACTTTTAAAATTGTTTTCTTTGGGATTTTTTTAAATATCGATATAACATATTACTTTTAGCAGAAAACAAGTGTACACGATTATACTCGTAGTTGGCATATGAAAAGCTATTTTTGTTCCTTGTGCCAATACTTGTAATCGGCTATTTAGATAAGGATATCAATATAACGAGCAGCTGGCAATCAATCTTATCTCGTAGGGAAGGAAACCCAGTTTACCAGCTACGTAGTTGGCAGCGAACGTGTTAAAGGGTTAAGAAATTTTTTTGGTTGATCGATTCAATCGTTTTCGATTCTGTTCATCGAATCAAATAATAAAATATATTCATTCTATAGTCATGAATGTTTTAGAATTGAGTTCGAAAACGTTACCGATCTATTTAAAATAATCTCAAATGTGCATTATTAATCTTTGGAGAGTCACTAATACAAAGAACATTTTACATCGAAAAATTATTGAATACCAT
>BMAO01022249.1:0-30596 GCA_019973975.1 Trichonephila clavata | reverse complement strand
TTATTTATATCATTATTAATTTGATTTTTAACAGTATTATTGTTGCTAGAAATTGTTAATCTAAAACTAGTGCTTTACTCATGATATCTTTTAAAATTCCATCCTTGACTATATCTAAATTGCCAGTTACTACATGTTTGTGATAGCTATCAATAAATTCATTATAGTTCTTACATTTACAGTCATCTATGTCAAGAGAAGGTGAGCTATTATTGTAATTAAAGATAAATCTGCCCATTGTTTTATTATATTTAAAAGCTTTTTTAACTATTACATTCCTAACAGGAAAAGTGACAAATGTCTATTAAAAACACTAGAAAAATTAACTTTATCAAATGTATTATTCATGAATAATAAAGTGCAGTATTCTGTAGTAGGTTTATTAAATTTATTGACATTTATATTGAATTTATTAAGTAAAAATTATTAATGTCTTTTATGATGTGAACTGCATGACACACCTTAAAGCACTCATTATTTAAAATTTCATCCAACAGTACAATTTCTTTTTATTAAGACCAAACATGAAGTATTTGATCTGCTTGATATTAAAGTTTAATTCAAAATCATTTATAATAGCTTAATATTATCAATTAAAGAATTCTTATCTCTGTTTTTCCTTTAGTTCTATTGCTCCTTGAGTTTCTTTTAAAATTCTTAACTGAATTGGAAGCAGTATAAAAAAATTCTTTGTTATTGCTCTGTGACATAATTGGAGTGTGTTTTTAGCAAGGTATAAAACATTAAGACCATATGGATATATTGTATTAAAACTTCTGATAAAATGATTTCCCACCATAATCTGTGCTTAGTATTTGGTACGATTTTAATAATCGACAATTCAACATTATTAAATCCATGCATTTGAAAGTGTCTGAGCTCAATATATATATATATATCTTGTTCAGATTTTCAATCGTTAATGAAATACTCTCTATTCCTCAAATCAAAGCAGGAATTTGCTTAAATTTTTTTATAATGCTTGTTTGATTATTTTATTTCAAACTTTTTTCTAAGTATTTAATCAGATATGAAAACGCATTTCGAATTAACATAATCATCAAATGAAATATTTAAAGGGTTTATATTCACGTTCGTTATGACTGAAATGTTTTATCCTGTATTCCGTTTACATCTCATTTTCGCTTAGAAAAATAATATGTTTGTATTATAAACCAAAATATCTAAATAAAAAAACACTCTTTTGTATTTGATAATTTGACGGTTTATACACATACAATTTATTTTTCTAAATGAATTTTTTGAAAAAGCTAAGCTGTTTTTATTCTTTTAATTCTTATATGTACTTTTCCATACTTTCAAAAAATTATTAATTGAAATGCTATGTTTAGTTTAAAAGATCGATGTTTCCGGATGTGAAACAGAAACTTTTCCTTATTAGGCAATATGTATGCTAATATATTCAATGACGGAGCAGGATTTCTGCCAAAAAATACAAAAAAGACAGAATTTCATTCCTTACGATTAGGAAGTAAACTCTTAAAGTAAGATAATATTCTTTGTGTTATTAACTATTAATTAATTTGACGAAAAAGGTAATGAATTCGAATGAAGAAAATACGAAAAACAATAGAAGTAATTATCTAAATTCGGAAACCGATGTTAAGAAGAAAGATACACAGGAGTAAATTTGTAACAGGAAATGAATTCCAAATCTTTTGAGAGAAAATTCATTCAATACGTTGTTTAAAGCTTTTATTCATATTTTGCTTTTTGAATCTTTCAATTATATATTTTAATTAATTTGCTAACTTAATAAATGAACATTCTAAAAAAGTAGAATAAATAAATACGTGTAGGGAAACAAAATAAATATAGATGTGTCAGCAAAAATAAAGCAAAACAAAAAGTACTGCAAAAGTTACGCATTGAAGTATGCCAACTAATGTTTTATACAACTTACGAAATTTTGGAATTAATACTGAAAGTACAAATTATTTAATTAAATGATACTTGAGTTTCACTTTAATCTTTTTGCATGGTTAAAGGTTAAACCTAGTCACAGGTGACTTCAATTAAGATGGAAATATAAGAATAATTTCAATTCTGATCCTTTTTTTTCTTTTGCTTTTGAAGTATAATATTTGCATAAAAAATTATTATTTCTTTTTAATTAATAGGATTAAAAAATAAGAATAAAAATTTCAAAATGTATTATTTTTTTAGCTTTTATTTGTGATATTATTTTCAACCATGATTCAGGTTTCCTGATAATTTGAATTGTCGCAAGACATGTCAGAATTGTTTTTCCAATTTACACCTAAATAAGGCGGTATTAATTTATTTAATTGTATGATTCCTTATTCTGAGAAAATTTAAATAGAAACTAAAATAAACTTTCCTTTTATACTCTACCAAAAGCGTTATGGTAACAAAAATATTACAGTAATTTTTCTAAGAAAATATTTACACAAATATTCGCAATTTCGTAACATTTGTAACCGTTCACTTCCATTCATCAGAATATTACATTTGTATTTGGAATTAGCATAACTCTTACGGTATAAAATTTTAATTATGTTTACTGGTACCTATTTAAAGAGTTATGCCTTTTTTTCAAAACACTCGTAAAGTTAATGATGTGTCAGCAAAATCATAAAAAGTTTGATAAATATTTCAGTTACATACTTAGGGGATTTGTGTATATCTTCATGTAAAATAAACTTCAAAAATACTGAATATATTACACGAAAATGTTACACAAAGGTAGCAGGTAGATGAGATGAAAAAGAAAAAAATTACTGAATGTGATGTAAGCTATAAAAGTGTTAAAAAAATAGCTATTTTCTAAACGTATTTCCAGCATTTGTAGAAATGTTCCTCTGTGTAGTATACTGATATGTTTTTGACAAAATCTACGAAATTTGAAGATTGCACTTTATATGGTCCCCTTATGAATTATAATGGTAAGAATAATTGAACTGTGAAATAGAGTCCGTCATTTGAGCTTCGACAGAGAGGAACATTTCGATTACTGAGGTCAGTCTCTAGAAATGTGTGGAGTACATATATAATGAAATGCGTGACAGCAAGGTTCATAACTTCATTAAAGCTCAGTTAGAACAACGTTCAGAATGAGCCAAGAGCTGGAAAACCCTATAATCACCAAACATTTGGAACGTGAAGTTGACTAAAGAATTCTTGCATACAACAATTATAAGTTTGCCCATAAATTTCTACAAACTGTGACATCAGCATCAGTGCTTGATGATGAAAAATAAAGAGGAGTATATATATATCACTATATATATATAGATATAAGGATAATTACATTAGACCTAAAATTAAATTCCCTATACAACATTTAAATTTTATTTTTCTTTACATCTTCAAGTATTAAATTTAGTACCCACTTCTTTCAAGGAACAAATGGCCCTAAACAGAACTGTTATCTCCGATAATTAATACTTATTGCCCTATAGATCAGCATCTAAGATCGATATTTAGACACATCTTGACACAAGTGTAAGCCACTTAGATTTTCACTTTGGCGTAGGTCTCTCTCAGGTAAAGAACCTGTTGATAGAAAGCTGAATAAAGACCATATTTAAGAAAATTTAAATTTGACACCAAACACGACATATATATGTTATATGTATATATATATATGTATGTGTATCCATATGTAGAAAAATGTATATACATATATATATATATATATACACGAATGTAGTAAAATAATCAAAACGAGAGAGAGATATTCTTAGAATCTTCATGACTGCTTGATAGTTTCAAAAATAAAACTGAGGTAAAATCTGCTATTGTGAACCTATATAACTTTCTTCAAATACAGTAATGAGAATGGTTGATGTTATGAGCTCTGTGGAGTGACCTCACAACTCAAAATTGATTTTGATTAGTGGAGCTACTAATTCGTGCTAATTCTGCGCTTTCAGATTTGAGAAGAGAATACAATAAAAGATTTCGAGATTTCTGAAAAATATTTTAATTATTGAATACAATTTTTAAATTGAGATTGATGGTGATGAGTTCTTTAATATATCATGCAGCATTCTGATTTTCAAGAGAACAATGCCACAACAGAGTAGGGATTGATCGGCTTTCAAAATACTTTAACAGAAAAATTACGTTCTGCAAGCTCTGAAAATGTTTTGCTTCCAGTTTCTAAAGAAAACATCCAATTTTGTGGGCCATGTATGTCTCAAAGTGAAGGTCATCTTTGCATATCAGCTGGTTTTGCGTTTTCCAGCAAGAAATTTAATAAAATAAGTTCAGAAATGGATTCACTGATGAATATTTGGGCAATTGCTTTCGAATGGATGCTACGGCCAACTGTCCCAATATTAAAACATATGGGGGTTGAAAACAAGTTCCATACTTTTACAAAAATCTGATGAAATTATCTGTTACTATATTTTACTAACTGGTATACCCGTTCTTCGCACGGCTGAATCGAAAATTAAACAATACAGATTAAATTATAAAAAAAAAGTTTTTAATGTATTAATTTTACGTGAATTGCAGATTCAACAACAACAAAAAACCTTTTTGCATATCTCAGCTGAACAAACAAACAAAAATAAACAATATATTTTTTAATTTAGCAATGGTAAAAAGGATTTTTTTTAATTTATATATTCCCGTAACTCTCCCATGGGTCGATTTTCAAAAACACCACCCTAAGCTTATCTCTGCTCATCAAAAGTAACATGTTGTTTCAAATTTTGTGTAATGAACGCTTAAAATAGTGTAAATAATTTATATTTAGATGTGTAATACGTTAATATTACTTTATGTTGTGTTTATTTTATGTTAAAATTGTAATATTCGCAAGCAATGCCGTTCCTTACATTATAATGGGGATTTAATGGAAACAGTGAAATGTTGTCGATAGAGCAAAGTTGGCCTCATTTTCGGCGATCACGTCGTGCAATGGGGAGATTGATTGAACAGTGCAGAAGTTGCTTTGCAGTAGTGCCACCTAGTGAGGAGCTGTAACAATTAAGATAGCACAAAAACTTTCTCCATAAAAAAATACATATACAAGCCAATTTTCATAGTGATCCGTTGAACAGTTGGAGTGAAGCGAGGTCATATATACAAACATCCATTAATATACACTGGTGTCCAAAAGTTAAGAATAATTGATAATTATGTGAATAAAGAAGGAACTTTAAATCAGAATGGTGGGAAACATGATATGCGAGTGTAAAATGGTTATAAAACAAGGAAGCAAATCAAACGAATGATAATAATTAATTTTATTATCCAAAGTAGCAGTTTGAAAAAAAAAAACTGAGCATAGCAAGGATTCACACTTTAAAGAAAAAATGAAAGAAAACATCAATTAAATACCGATGCTGCAGTTTAATAAGGCGTGTGGTCACCTCTGACAGCCAGGCACGCTGCACAGCGATTTACCATACTTGCTATGAGATGATGAATGGGTTGTGGGTTCAAACGGTTCTAAGCTTCATGGAGAGCTAGCTCTCTTCAGTTCTGTAACGAAGCTTGGTGGGTGCGAAAGGGCTGCAATTTGTCTCCCGAGCATGTACCATACATGCTCGATAGGATTTAAGTCAGGGGAATTCGCAGACCACGATATGCGCTGGATGTTTTCCGTTTCAAGGAAGTCATCAATCAGCACCTCTTGGTGATATGCCGCATTATCATCCATGAATATGAAGTCAGGACCCACAGCACCTCGAAACAAGTGAACATAAGGCTCAAGAACTTCGTCTCTGTACCTTTGAGCAGTCACAGATCCCGTGTTAAAGAAATGGAGGTCTGTGCGGCCGTCCATCATGATGCCTGCCCATACCATTACTCCCCTTGATAGAAAATGATGTCTTTCCGTTATGTTTCTTGGTTCAAAACGTGTTCCACGTTCTCTCCATATCGTTACCCGCCGAGATTCACTACTCAGACTAAACCGGGACTCGTCACTGAACATCACATTAGTTGATGTTGATGTTTCAAACTCCAGTTCAAACGAGCGCGTTTATGCGCAGACATGAGGGGAATGCAAAATAATTTTCTTCTGGCATACATGCCAGCATGATTGAGTCTCCTTGAAACAGTTTGCCTCGAAACTCGTATTCCTGTGGCGACTTTGAGCGCGGAACCCAGTGCTCTGGCATTACTGCCCCTCTGACGTTGCGCACTTATTACCAGATATCGGTCTTGGTGAGGGTTTGTGACTCTTGGTTGACCTGATACAGGTTGTCGGGTAACATCTCCCGTTCTTTGAAACCTCTGCTACAGTCTTGAGATCACAGACTGGTCCACATTCAGAATTCGAGACACTTTGGTTTGGGATCGTGAGGATTCCAGCATTCCATCTATTCTTTCTTTCGTAAACATGTCCAATTGGCGTCTTTGTGCCATCATTCACCTTGTTTGATGGTTAACAACGTTCCTTTGCACAGCAATGTTTCTTCGCACAGGAACTTCCTTCGCACGAAACTTGTCTGAACTGCCTATGCTGCGTGAATCGGTTTCTCTACGTTCCGACATGCGCCGGCGTTTCGCGCAGGACGTAGTCGACTGAAAAGTTTTGCATAAACCCAATGTTTCTTCTTTGCCCTATAAATATCCGCAAGAAATTTGGAATAATTTTACGAATATTTACTCCATATTTTTCGCATTTTACGATTTATGCTTAACTTTTGGATACTAGTGTATATATATATATATATATATATATATATATATATTTGTAACTACGCTCAAATTTATTTTGTATGTATAATTCAATTTAGGATTATTTTCTTATATATTGTTGTTCGTTAAAGTTGAATTCGTATTTACTATATATATATGTACGAGTAATGTCATGGGGAATAAGCAAATGTAAGATATTTGTTTGTTTTTTAAAAAATATAAAGCTCACTGTAAGATTTAAAAACGTTAAGGTACTTCAAAATTTCTATAAGTTTGGTGACTACTGGTCTATGGAATACCCTTGCTTTTTAGTTACCTTTTCTTTTAAACAAAAAAAAGGTCTACTTAAAAACATTAAAAATATTGGTGAACACCAAGTACTGATCATATAGATGTAATTTTTGTATTCTTGATTAAAGTATATGAATTATAGTAAGTTTATCACAATATAAAAGATGCTTGCAACAATAAAATAATCGATTTATATTTATATGGTTTTTATATGAATGAGAACAAAATATGCATAATGCATCTGTAATTCAAAGCAAATACACACTATGCTATATATGTATTTGTTTTTAATAAAGTCAAATGTTTTGACATCAATTATTAGAAGAAATATAAAATTGTTGTTTATATATATTATAAGAGTTATAAATATATTGTTTTTGGTTAGAAACGTCCTCTAACACTTGTTTAAAACAGTCAGTTACATTTTTTTTTACTTTATTATTTTTTTAAACCTTCTGCCTCTCTTTAATTGCAAATGTTTCTGTGAGTATATATATTATTTTAAACCGTATATTGTAAAATATTTCAAGCTACAAAATATCAAAATCAGTAATAGTCAGTCTGAGTTAAGTTATAAATCTACATTCTATTTTACAAATATAAATATATAGTTCTTATATTGAATATATAATTATTTAAAGATAGGAATAGATACATCCTTAATATACCTTTCTCATTGGGATCTTGAATAATATAAGTGTGTGTTACTCAATATAAGGTTTAAATAAATACTTCTAATCCTGACATGAAACCTTTTTAATGTTCTGAAGAATGTTACTTTGTTGATCTAATCTGTTTTTCTTCTTGCAAAAACAAAACTGTCTGAACTGTTCAACTCTGATGAAAACAACCCACATATCCTCAAATCCTGGCAGATCAGTTAGTTTAATAGGACTGAGAATAACTTTAGCGTGACGCGTCTGGAAACAAGGCTTCATTATATTCCCTTCCCTTTCCTTGTTTTGCTTGGCAATTTATTTAGAACTAAAAGAAGGGGTAAAAAAAACAAAACAGAAAGAGTTTTTCAGTTTAACCCCAAAGACCAACTTTGAGAAATCCTTCCATTCTCTTAACGATAATGCAATTCCGGTCGTAGTTTATTCTGTGTTTCTTCCTGTGGGAAATGGGTTGACGTCTGGTGTTTTATGACCGCTATAGTATCACGATCGTAGTTTATGAAAGTGAAACCCAATTCCATTGAGTGTAAGGAAAAGTAATAGGTCTTCAGAGTTTGCAGATTGTCCATCAGATTGTGAAGGGAGAAAAAAAAGTATTATTTAATCTCAAGAATTTAATAGAATTTCTTTGAAATTGTAGTGTCTTTGTATCGAGAATTTTGGATGTGTGTATAAAATGTTTAATAGAATTTTATCTGATGACGTTTGGAACTTAGTTAAATGAAATATTTTATTATTTTACATTAAATAGAAGAGGGTTGAATAAAAAATAAATATATTTGGTATTTTATGATGTAGTTATTTTTTTATCAAATAGCTTTGTGTCTTGAAATTTATAAATCCTTCAACAGGTTAACTTTTGTCTACTTAATATTTATGCATAGTAAAAAAATTCTGTTTTGTAACTAGATGTTAATATGTTCTTAAATGTTGTAGGTATAGACAAATTGTAAGATTTATTATATATGGTTTTGGTTCATATTTATGTATTTTTAAGCGAAAAAAAAACTACATTTTTTAAAGAAGTATTTACAATATGATATTTATTCTTTGATGCATAACTTAAGATAGTTATAATAATTCCATAAACAATTAAATGTAATTTTCCTTGGATAAGAACAGAAAACAATGATTTTTTAAATTTTACTCAGAGCGATTTCACAAATGCACGTGGCTATTTTGTGTGTACTTTTTATTCATAATTTTTGGTAGAATTGATTTTATTGTTTTAACACATTCATTATTCTTATTTTGTAACATTTTCAATGATCACAGTTTGTTGTAACTTTCTGTGAATTGTGTAAAGACACATTTTTAGCCCTGAGATTTTAGAGTTTATGATTATTGAAAGATAATTTATTATTGTATGATTAATTAAGAAAAACGTAACCAATGTATTATGTGTGTTAAAATGCTTAATAAAATCCAAAAGACATTGAATGATCAAATGTTACAGTTCTATTAATTTATACAAATAGTTACAATTGGAGCAAGGTAATAAAATTTAAGTTAAATGATAATATTTTCTGTTTTGTAATCCCAATGTTATTTACAAAATTTTCTGAAAATCTGTTTACTTTAGATTCTTTGGAATATACAATTGTAGAAAAAAAATTACGCTTAATTTTTTATTTCTACAATTGCATAAATTGTAATTAAGAATTTTTCCAATTTCATTATTTTCTACAAGATTGAAAATTTCTTAGGATCTTTAAGTCTAAACATTTTATTAATAGAACCTACAGTAAAATTGACTTAGAATATTAAATGCAACTTTTTTTGCTTCCAAAGTTTATATTTTTACTCGTACTTTTTATCTGTCCCTTTCTTTCAAGAAATGCATTCATGTAACTTTAATTTTTAAATGAACACAGATTTATAAGAAAACAATATGCACTCACACACAGTTTGTACAAATTTTATTGTTAGTTTTAAATTTTACTATCTTTTCACCTGACAACAATTATTTGCCTTTTCATAAAAATATTTTAATAATTTGGAAATTAATGCTACGTTTATCTTGTATCGCCTGTACAAGTTGCTTTACTTTTTAAAACACAAAACTGACTCTTTATACAAATAACAAATTTATAATCATTACAGTTTTTCGAAGCTACACTACTTTGATCGTTTCTTATATTTACTTTATTGTTAAAAACATTTCTTATTCCAATAATTATAATCTGCTAAAAATATTAATAAAATTTTTAATTTTAAATCTTGATGAGATTTAAATATATTTTGGCTTAATAAATATATAATATGATTTGAATAAAGAGCTCGCTTTTTAACAATATACAGCTATAATTGTAATAAAGTAAAATTACAAACAAATATATACAAGAATATAAAATTGTCCAAAACCACAAGATTGAAAAAAAAATTATATTATTATTGATGTGTAACAGCTTTTCTGTTGGTTGCTGGATACTTGTGGAAGTGGTTTCTTGAAAAGAAGGGAATTGAACAGGAAACCGGGGAAGCGCGCGCTATTTAATGTGACAAATGAAAGCACGCGGAGGCGTTGATCGATCTTGGCCTGTCCCGCTATTCATTGTTTCTTTTCTAATGATGACCTACTTTGGGCTTATATTTAGGCTTACACACTAAAATATCAATTCCTATGTTAATACTATGGTGCCATTTTTTGATGATATGGGGTTGTTATTTGGGGGAGCGATAGCACTACCTGTTTGGTCTGGAAGTACAAGGACCCGAAGAACCAGGTTCCTCCCTTTGGACAGCATTTTGTCAATAACTGGACACCTGAGCCTCTGAATTCACTCAGACCTAACTTATTCGACCTCTCAACCTCCATTGCATATTCTCACCAAATTTCTTACCCCATAGGGTCATTCCTAGAATTTATTTCAATATTTTAAACTATTTAAGACTTTTAATTTTTTTTAAAATTTGTAATATTTTGAAATATATTTGAGTCTCTGATTTGAGATTTGAACCACGTGTTCCTCTCGGCGAAGCCCATCAATTTATCTAGTTAACCCTCTTTTGGTAGGCCTGAGGGGGGCTCCAGTACCAAAATATCATGTTCCCATGCTATTCCTATGGGGTTGGGTAAAAAGTTTGCCCTCTCCCTTTAGAATTGAGCTAGAGTCTTGATATTTGGAGGTTCGATAGTCGTATCTCGAGAAATAGACCTACCTCCTCATGTGCTCCCCCACCCCTTACAGGGCTATTTTATTTATATCTCTAATCCTAGGCCTCCGTGGTCATCCGGACCTGCCTGATTCGATAGATATCCTTATTGTGCACATATAATTTTATTGCATTAATCTTATTTCCTTCCCCATTTCACTTTTTAAACTATTTTAATTTTTTTAAATTGTCATCTCTTCAAGGATTTTTGTGTCTCTACTTTGAAACTCCAACCATAGGTTCTCCTCGTCGAGCTACATCTTTTTGTTCAAATTCTTCTATGGTAGTTGGCCAAAGTTGGGTTTAGTCTCTAAAATTACACCCCCCCCCATGTTAATCCTACAGGGTTTGAAGATTTGGTGACGCCACGAACTAAGTCAGATGGGATTGATGATATTTAGGGAATCCCCCCCCCTCCCCATCTTTGCTTAGCTCGGAGTTATCTGTGTTCGTTCTCGAAACTGATGCCTCCCCTCCCTGGGGAGTTAGCTTCGTTATTTCTTTCTGCCCTACCCCAGTTCCTTTTCCACCTACAGCCCCAGAACCTGCTGTCTGTTTTTTTCTCCTACAACAAGCTGGGTTTCCTGTGGCTGGGTGCTCCACTACTATTTTATTCAACAAATTCAAATTTTTTAAAATCTCAATAACTCTGGGATTTTTTGACGTCACATTCGGAATATCCTCGGCCCATCCATGTGGACTATCTGACAAGGTCCTCAATTAGCTACTATAGCATAGTTGTCGGGTGTCTCCGCTTTTCCCCAAATTTAACAAGAATAATAAATTTGATAAAAAAAAGCATTACTGTCTGAGTTAATTAAAAAGAAAATTCATTAAAGTAATAATTATACGACAGAAAATTATTTTCAAAGATACCGATTGATTTTTTTTTTAGTATTTAAGTTACTATAGCGTATTTACCATGACAACATGCAAAATGTTACACATCATATGTGCATAATGTAAGGCACGTTTAATTTTTTTAAATATTGAATAGGCACCGCCTGGGTGGCGCAGTTGGTTTGTCGCTGGCCTCTTACGCCTGACGTTGTGTGTTCGACCCAGCCCAAGTCGGTGGATTTTCATAATGCAGAAAATTGACAGCTGTCAAATTGCATGATTATGCAGCATGTAGACGATTCCTTGAGTGCCTGCTTGGTTTGGAGACTCTCGACAAAATTGAAATTCTAAGTACGGTTTTGCATCGCCATAGAACTCAGGTATCTTTTCTGGGGAGGGAACTGGGTGACAAAATTACCTGCGGTACATGATATTTGCCTATATGGTGCCATACCGAAAAGAGATTGAGTGAGTGAGTGAATATTATCGTCGCACTGTTCAGCTACACGAGGGCTTTTCGTGACGTACCACATAATTTTGAACCATGGTCAAGTGACGTGGACGAGATCTGACCTTGCATCCCCTCTCCTAACTACCACATCACACTAAACCGAAAAAAATACCAACTCCTGGGGAATGTAATATGTCTGCGGTAAAACACCAACCTCAGCCCCTTTAGAAATAAAGAAAAATATTGTATAATCTTATCTATCCGAATAAGAAGAGTTGAAAAGATATTCATTTCTAAGTATAGAAGTTATCTTATTGCTTTTTTATAAAGTAAATCTAAAAATAGAGTTTAAGCTGATACATCACGATCACAGAAATATATAAAAATACTTAAGTATTAAATTTGTTTGTATCTGTAGTATGATCCCTGATTTCAAGAGTTTGATATAGAAACAATTAAATTGTGTTAGCAAAAATATTTATACCAACTACAGGTAAAAGATTTCTTTAAACTCTACACATGCATTGAACTCTTAAAGCATTTTAACAGAAACTTATTTAAGAACTAAAAAAAAAAATTACAAAACATTTATCTCAATATAAGGTGTGACATTTAAATTCCCAGACTACGCATACCTTAGCCGTCAGTCTTGGTGTGAAGGAATGGGGATGGAATGTAATTGGCCCCGATATTTTCTGTGCTAGTGGCACGTTATTCCACCCATCTGCCTAGTTCAGTTTGTTTATTTATCCTTGTTTGAGAAAGACCTTGATGTGTCGATGTGCTGCGATCATAAAAACTTAAAAAACAAACTGCTCATAAATTTGAAATTCCTCGTAAACTTTTTAAAAAAATTCCACTGAATGTTTAAAATTGTTAAATGATTGTTAGGAGATAATTGCACGTAACATAGACAAATCTTTGAATTCCACAAATGATTTTTCGGAAGATCGGAAGCTACTGAAGATGGTGAACGTTTTTGTAGATCTCTGACATCAAGAACAAGTGATACTCATCTTTTTGTTTGATATTTATAACACCATCAAGATTGAATGGGAACTTTGAGGTCAAACGGTAAAACAGCAGTACTACATTGAGGTTCTGAGAAAGTTTACAGAAAGAGTGAGGAAGAAAAGGTAAGATCTGTTGATCAACAACACGTAGATTTAGCACCAAGACTTCGCTTCGGTGCATAATGTGATCTCTGTAAAACAGTTCTTGGTGGACAGATTCATTACTCTTCTGGAGCATTTACCATATACTCCAGATCCAACACCATACGACTTCTGTTTCTCAACGTGAAAAACGCATTGATGGGAACACATTTTAAGTCTGTAGGAGAGATGAAAGGAAAAACGGCACACTAACTGAAGATGGTAATACTTAATGAAACGCAACGTGACTTTAAACTGTAGAAAACTCGTGTGTACTGTATATTGATAGGGAAGAGGAGTATGATGAAAGACATTAAAAGGTATTTGTTCATTTTTTCAATAAAGCTAATTTTTTAAGACTAGTCCGGTTATATATATATATGTAATTGTTACACTAGTATATGAAGCTCGGGCACCCACCTCACTAAGACAAGCTTTCTTATCTTTAGAGAAGAAGGTCCTCAGAATGGTAAAGAAAATCAATGAGAATAGGATCAAGTACATACCTTGCACTAAATCCTGTTTTAGCAATTCCCACTTTAAAATTAAAGAGTATAATTTTGTAGTTGTTGACAGTTTCACTTTTATTTAGGTTCGGAAATTAACAATAGAAACGATTGGTACAAATAAAATCCAAAAGTGAATAACTATGCATAAAGGATGTCTTAACATAGTACGAAAATATAAAAACAAATATTATAATGTATAAAAGACTTTAAAGATCAGTATTTACTTATACACGTGAAACTTGGTCCATGTCTCGAGCAGATGATACTTATCTATGGAACTAAGATTTTAAAATTTATTTTTTTGGAGGAAATCAGGAAAATTGAACGTGGTGAAGAATATCTAATTTTTAGCTCTATTAATCATATAAATAATCTGACATCGTTTACTTCATCAAAATATAACGCATTAAATGGGCAGGTCACATTGTCAGAATGGAAGAAAACTTCAACATTAAAAAAAGTCTTCAATGCCCTACCAATTGACGCATGAAGAAAAAGCAAGCTAAATCTTAGATGGAATGATGGCCTAGAAAAAGATCTCTTAGTTTAGAGAACTAAGTATTGGAGAACACTAGCAGGAAGAAGGCTAGTTTGAAAAAGGCTTATTGAGAAGGACAAGGCCCACCCTGGACTGTCAAGTCGTTGAAGGAGGACGGAAGTATATAAAATACTTGTTTGTCTTCTTTTTATTTTTTATTCGAATTTTTCTTTTTTCATTTCACTAACTATACATAAAAATACCAAGATAAAAATCAGATGGATTTTACGGAACACGTTAATTATTTATAAAAAAAACCACAGATTTTTTGTAAAGTTTAATATATTCGAAATCAATAAATAACATTTATAACAACACAACCTCATCTTTATATTATTTTTATTAGTCTAGTTTATCCAGCTTCTGATGTCTCAGTAGTAATTAGCACGTTATAACAAGACACATTTATTTAAGATACTCAGATCCTTAAAAAGAAATATATGGCTATTGACAAAGGATATTCCAAATATTTTGATACTATCTCAGTTGTTAAAATAGTCAAAAATAAAAGAAAAATGTTATTTAAAGTAAATATTTTAATTTGTAAGATTTTGTAATTAAAAACAAATGCTTACGTTCTACAGAAGGGAACATAAATGCTGGAATATCTGTGTAATTATGTTTTCTATTTAAATAAGAAGGAAATATAAAAGACAACTTTTCTGAATGAGAAATAAAATGATGTTTAAGATGTTCGAAATTACTTACATTGAAATCTAGTTGCAAATATATGATTCTTCTCACATTAAAGAAATACAAATAAATGTAAATAATTAGTGATTCATTTATTCATAAGTATTATATATAAACAAACATCCTTATATATACAGAAGTTTGAATTCTAATTTCAACATTTTCAAAGGCAACTTAAATCCAACGGAATAATGTTTTGAAGATTAAACACAAAGAGGAATTAATAAATACATCAAGCTACGAGTAAATTAAAATATCTGCTTAGGAAAAGCAAGAATTTACTCATTTATCATAAGGATTTACCGTATTTACTCGAATTTAAGCCACACTTTTTTCCACTGCTAATGCTACTGAAAATCAGCTGCGGCTTAGAATCGAAAGAAAAGAAATTTGTGTTTTATGGTGTATTTATAGAAATTTCACGTTCATGTGTGCATTTGAAATGTTTTTTTCAATACTCATAAAATAACTCATTATTAACTTCTTATTTGTTCTCATTTTTAATTTATTTTAATTTCATAAAATTGGATATCGAAAAACCGATATACGCAATTTATCATTTCTCACAATATTTTGTTGAGAATTTAAGGTGGGGCTTGGAATCATAGGTGGCTTATATTAGAATAAATATTGTATTTATTTATTTTTATTAAGTTTTAAATAAATAAATTATGCTATTTTTTTACCTACCCCAGAAACAGTTCTAAAAATACATATTGCTGAATTCTAATAGAAAAATAAAAAAAATTATAAATAATTTAAATTCCTTTTGCAGAAAAAAAATGCGTTTTTATTTTCTTTCACATATACTGCAAGATGAAATAAGATCTTCAAATGAAAATAAAAAAATGAAGAATCTGAATTTCGGTTACTTAAAAATAAAATTTTCAGACGTAAAATTATTCGTCGTTACATTTCTTATTTATATATTTTTGAATGTATTTAATATCTTTATTTTTTCAATTGATTTGTTTGAAAACATAGTAATTTGTTATTTTACTATTAACATTAATCAACAAAATACTCACCTATAAACTAATTGTTAGATGTATTAAATTTAATCGATCGTTTCAGACATTTCGATAATTAAATTAGTGAAAAAGAAAATAATTTTTGATAGTTCAATTTTTTATCATTTATTGGTATACAAATCAAAATTATCACTTACAAGTTCTTCGTCAAACTCTTAAAATAAAATCTTGTTCTCCTAATCTTATAATTACTGATATTTTGCTTTTTGGAATAGAAAACCCCAAAATTTTCAAAAGATAAGAAAAAAGTTAATTTCAAAAAGTAGGCCATAAACACATTAATTAAAAATATATAATGATATTTAAAGAATGTTTATATTTATTTTATTATTTTAATAAAAATATGTAAGAAAATATATTTTTATTTAAATAAGAATATATTTTTTTGCTTCAATTGAAATGTTCCCGCGATAAACAAACCTTCGTAAAATGTAATATAAAAAATTCATTGAAATTTATACTATAAAATTTATTTAAACAATTTATTTCTTAAATATTAAGATATTCACATTTTTTAGACTTAAAATATCTACATTTAATTAGATTATTATAATAATTACATTAATTACAGATGAACCACTCGATATGTTCTTAATGAAATGTTGTGAGTGCAGTAGCTGAGAGATTCTCGTAGCAAACTCGTAGCAAACTCGTAGCCCATGTTAATTTCTGTCAAGTTGTGGGTGTTACTATAAATCTGTGATATAATTGGTGCTAAATCTATCTAAACTGAAAAATCTCAAGTTTACTTAGAGTGGAAATTAGGACTATGGGATGATATATCGGGTGTTGTCCACATCACTTGACCGAGCCTCAAAATTATGGCGTTCGTCACCAATAATCATTGGATAGCTACAAATTGACGCATTAATGAATATAATCGATGTCTCTCTCAATCATTAAAATATTATAACTAAACACCTACTTTAGAAGTAACGTATGATGCACTGAATTTGTTCTTAGTATTTCATATGAAATATCACATTTTTAAGACCGTAATAATAATTACTAAATGTAAGTATATTCTCTATGGACATACAGGTTGTTTTGAAACAATGTGGACCTCTCAGATTTCCAGAGACCAAATTGAATACCGTCTATCTAGCGCAAGATTGACCGAAACATCCTGACTGTTAGTCAGTTTTAGAGTTTCAGTGTCTTAAGCGATGACTGCATATGCAGAGCGGGAAAGACCTGCTTGACAAAACAAAATGGTAGACGGAAAGAAAAACTCAATGAACGAAACCGACGAGTATTGAAGCAGTTTGTAACGTCTAAAAAGCGGGCAACTGCAGAAAAAGGGGCCGCACAGCTCAATCAGCATTTGGATTCTTCAGTATCAATGATAACAGTAAAAATACACCTTCGTAAACAGAATATTTAACCCGGCACTTCTAGCGCAGGGTATATCACACTCACTATCTAATTCTTTTCAAGACTTCATCTAAACCTTTCTCGGAAAATGAATAGTATCTCGTGTAGCTGACTTTAGGATAATATCCTTTGAGGGGCCTTAGCTTATAGGCGAATTCTAAATGTATATTTTTGGGTACTGCCTCCTCGGTTATGTCATACTCTGCACATGAATCGCTGTTACAGCTCTAAATGCTTGCGTGATCATGGTTTAAAATATTTCTTATGCAATGGCGAATTATTGCAGTTATAATGAATAAATATGACATTTAAGTAATTTAATAAATACAATATTTAATGGATATAGTGCAACAGTATTATTGGATGAAGAAAGCTTCTTTGCGGGGATGATGAGAAAGAATCGAATGATGACGAAAATAAAGCAGATATATGATTCCTCTAATGAAATATATCCAGATAATTTAACTGAGGGAGCAATTATCATCCTTAATAGAATGACCACATCATGTTCAATGGATAGAAATTGTAATCATTATCCTATGACAATATTTTTGTATTGTTGAACATTGTGACAATAAAAGAGCAAATTATTTTGTTAAATAGTCAGAAACCACCTACTAAACATCAAAATAGACGCTGATTTCTGAAGTGTTTTGGATTTGAATTTACAGAACAATGTAAGGTATGTAGAAACAACTAGCAATGTTTCTACGAAATTAAAAAAAGAATTAAGATCCAGTGGGAACATCGCACTCACTCGCACCGAAAACTAAGGGAGTGTATATATAAACAATGTATTGAATGTGCTCAAATAAAAATAACAGAAAAACTAAATTCACGTGTGAAGAGTGTAATAAATATGTTTTATTTCCTACTTTTCTTCCTTTTTAATCTTTGTATGCAAATTTTACAGTAAAAACAGAATGTAAATACCCTTGTGTATGATATACCCTGCGAATGAAGTTTCGGTCGTTATTTTCGCGGCGCGTGAAGCGCCAGGGTAAGACAGAGCAACAACAGGGTACCCTACAACAGGGTAGGTATACGTCTGGAGGACACAGCAAGTGTACGATCGTTATTGCCTTCTTCCAGCTCTTAAGCATGGGGATGAATCCACCAAGATATGGTCAATCGTGTCGTGGTTTACTGCTGGATCAATCGTAACAATGAAATGAAGTATCCCTGTGGATAATTATAGAGAAGGTTTAGATGGCCTGGTCCATCCTATGATATAAACTTTGGCTTCTGCAGGTGATAAAATTTTTCAGGATGGTTAATGTACATACCCATGAAGCGAAACTTGTTCAATCATGGTTTGATAAATATGAGGATAAAGTTAAGCATATACCTTGCCGGCACAGTCTTTTGACCTCAATTTAATTGAATCATTATGGTCTATTTTAGAGAGTTCAATACGAAACGATATCCTTCCACCGCATCCTTCCCAGAACCTTTCACAATGTCTCCATACAATATTCCTCTAAACACTATTAAGCATTAGTATGAATCGATTCCTATGCGAATCCGAGCCATATTGCATACCCAATGCTGTCTTACACCTTACTAATAAAGGATTTTTGATAATTCTAAGCTGTTTCCGTTATTTTGATAATATTTATATCAAATAATTAATTTCAACAAGTGTGTACAATTTCTTACTTATGCTGATAATATAGTAATCATTGCTTGTACTAAAAATGCTTTGTGACAGGCATGTCTAGCACGTAAAAGTAGGCAGAGAAGTTGTATTTAATTATTAATAAAAACGAACCAAACACATGTCAAACACCAAACTCCAGTAAGTTTTAACTATCTGCAGACTAAAAATGATAGGTTTGAAGTGGTTGGTAATTTTACCTATTTGTGCGAAATCATTAATATTCTGAACAACATTGGCCCTTAAATTAAAAGACGCATTAATACAGCTAATTGGTCTAAGATATTTTAATGTCAAAATTAATTAAAAGATATGCAAAAGTTACTCTAAATAAAACAATAATCAGACCCATACATACCTATGGATCTGAAACTGATTAAATCACAGATTGAACAGCTAGCCATCTTTGAGCAAAAAAAGTTCTTAGATATATATATATATATATTTGGTGCTGTGAAAAAGAATATATTGTGGAGACAATGACATAATTTTGAATTATACGAACTATTTAAGAAAGCAGATGCCCTTAAATCCATCAAGATTGGTCATTTAAGAACTGCGGGCCACATCTACCGCATGGACCACTCATCCATGACGTTTAGTAGTTTTACCTATTGGAACTAGAAATAGGGCTAGGTATATATTGCTATGGGCTGAATGTGTAGAGGACGATTTTTAAGTTTTAAGAGTAACTAATTGGATAACTGTCGCAAAGTGGAATTCTTGAGAAGGCCTTGGCCTACCCAGCTCTGCTAAATCAATAGAAGATGAGGTATACCAAATAATTGATATCAGTGGCATAGCATGGGCTTTCGGCACCCGGGGCCAATCTGCAATTTGTCTGCTCTCTATTTTAATTACTATTCAAGAAAATAAGTAAAATAAGCAGCTTTAATTTTTTTTTATTAATTAAAAATGCACTTTTCGTGTTTTTTCATAGCAAAATCTTTTATACAATTATCAATATCAATATGTAAGTCATGTTCAATTGCCAGAATCGCTTAATTCATTAGCCTTAACGTGGACATTGTCGATCTGAGATAATTTTTGATTAATTTTATCTTAGATAAGTTTCTCTCGCAACTGGCATTACCGATGGCAGATGTTAAAAAAATTCTCAACATTATGATAATGTTTGGTAAGCCACATCTTCAAGTTTGGACTCAATAATATATTTTAGTAAACTCAGAGAGCCGGACCTATTGAGTTCTTTTTTACAGCCTGGGTCTGTTGCAGCTACGATAGCTTGTATACGTACGCGCTCTAGTTGGAATTCTTCTTTATTAATATCATAAGGAGCTTGATCTCTGAGTTAAGTTCGTCCATGCTCAATATCACTTCAGGTCTTAAAAAAGCATATTTTTGCGCTAGATTCGGCAACTGTTGGAATCTTTCTTGAATTTCAGCAGTTACTCTGTCTATTGAAAAAAACATTGTTCGCCACAAGTCATCTTCATACGATAACTGAACATCTTTACTTCCATCGCCAAATATATGCTTCCTTCTGATTCGTCTTGGGGGTTCAAAAGAAATTTCCTCTTCATATAAACTTTTAGCATATATTAAAGCATCATCCACGAATTCCTCTCGTTTTGCTTCTAATACGGTCTGTAAAGCACGTATTTTTGTAGCACATTGATGGATATTTAGTCCCTCTCTGATTGCAATTTTTTTTTCCAGCAGCATTGACTTCATACAGTACCAGTTGCCGGAAGCCGAGTCCCACCCGCGAGGTCCCACTTGGCTGATCAACGAGGGCGTGATTTGAAGTTTGAAATATTTTTTGAATTTAAATATCGCGGTGCTTGCCGCTGCCCCTTTAGGTATGCTGCCCGGGGCTATCACCACTTCGTCACCCCCTACGCAATGCCACTAATTGATATACATATATTTGATAATATGATATCCATTATTTTGATATCAATTTATAGATCTGTACATAAATTAATTATGCAAATAAATATAATCCCACACAAGATTTATTCCTATCATTTTTTTCCTCACTTGTTTATAGTTAATGCAAGGTCAATTCCCTGAAATTTGTAACATGTAGGTGAGTATATTTATGCCTTTAATTTTCTTTCTCATACGCTTTACAATATAACTTCGAATTTAGAATTACTAAGATTTTTTTTCCCATTCAAAATATCTTAAAGAGCCATTATGAATCTGGCTTAATAAATTACGATTTAAGATTAATTGCTCACAGAAATAAAGAAAATTCTTCGTATAAAGAACTGGAAATACAATTCTAACAAAGCTGTATCTGCAATAATTTATCAGAAAGTAGGGATTACTCATGCGGAAAGAAAAGTCTCTGTTGCTAGAAGCACTTCAGAAAACACTTGAGAGGCATGTCTACTTATTACGGGGAATAATAAATATCATTTCGCTTTCATGGTTTGTCGAGTATCTTTTCCTTTGGATGACTTATCGTGACAAAGACTGTGTCTTTCATAGTAAATACAAAGAGATTTAATATATATAAGTCATTTGTAAGGTTGTATTTTTTAATATTGGAAGGGGCATGATTTTCTTAAAATAATTTTAAGCATCAAGTTAAGTATTACGTTCCGATAGAGATTATATTAAATATGAACAAACAATTTTTCAATATGATTTTCTTAAGATTTTAGCTTTATATTTAGTGTTTTCTGCTTTTAACAATCTTAAGATAAGAGAGTTGGTTTAAAAGAAAGTGCATTTGTAAAATCCTCATCAAAATTTGTATGATTCAAGATTTTTTTGAAATATTTCAGTTTTTATTATTTCTTTCAATGATTACGTTTTAAGTTCTAAGTCAATTAAGCTTATGTTTCTTTTGTCGCTTATTAGTGCAATTTTATTTTCTTATGGATAGTTTTCATTTTAAGCTTCAAATATTGCACATGGGAATTAAAGTCATAGTCATAGGCTTATCTCAGTCTAAATTAGCAAACTAGCATATAGCGGTTATCATAAATTTGAATATCGATTTATAAAAGAAATCTGGACATACCCAAAGTGGTTACCTCCAACATTCTTTACTTTCGTGCCATATAGCCATTTGTCTCTATGCTGTAGAGTAAACTGAAGCAGCAGTAATGGTCGTAAGTCTATGCAGCAAACAAGCCCATTTCCTGACTCATCGTCTGTGATGTTACGGAACAATCCTGCAAGAACGACCTTATATTATGTTTATCATCTCGGACAAAATGTCATCTGTTTAGCTTAGGTCATGAGGCTCCGTAAGGCGTTTTGAATTCATTGATTTCACATTCACATTGCAGTAATTGGATCGCGACCTATGTGAGCAATAATATGGCTCAACAATAAATCATACTCTCCATAGGCATCGATCCTGCCACTATCAAATTCCAGTAAGTAAAGACAGCCTTCTTTTTTTACTTATTATATAAAATAGAATATGTTTTTCTGTCAAGCAACCAGCATTAAATAGGGATTTCCGAATGATAACTTTTCTTTTATTTAGATTTTCAGAAGCCGTTTCTAAATCCTCTTTAATCGAATGTGCTTAAATGCTAGTTATTCACATACTTCAACACCATCATCCTTTTTTACTATTTTGACGTTTGTATAATGCTTTCCGTATGTTGTGGCAATTTTTTGGCATGCAATTCATTGCAATATTTAGTTAACAAGAGTTCTACTAAGCAAACCGTTTCAAACGGATAATAATTTTGGATATTAATTTTTCATTTAAGGGAGTGAATTATTATGTTATATTCACCATCCCACACACACACACAACACACGCGCGCGCGCACGCGCGTTTATTATTTTTCAGGATTCAAAGTTGTCATAAACAATAAAAAACAGCTTTATCAAAACCTTTAGTTTTCAATACTAAATTTGTCTTTAATAACTAATAAAAAAATATTTACTCATTGTAAAAAAATATCAGATTTCAATCATTATTTTTATTTATGAGAAAAAAAATTATTTCCAAAAGAAAAATTAAAATAATTCTTTCATTCTGATCCAGATTCAGAATTTAATTTTTTTTCTAAAAACACAATATATACAAGGAATTTTACTGTTTTAAAAAAAAAAAAACATCTACTTTCAACAAAATTCAATCAAGCTAAAGAGGCTTAATAGCATTGTGCAATTTTGAAACTCAAATTTATTACTTTTCCTTATACTCAATGAAATCAAACCTTAACCACATGAAATTGGTATCCCTTTGCTACGATGGTCATAAAATGTGAGAGGTCAGTCCATTTCCTATGGGAGGAAACAAAAAGAATGGCTTGCCAACCGGAATTGTATCATCGTTAAGAGAATGAAACGACTTCGCAAGATTGTTCTCAGAGTTCCTTAAAAACCTCCTAATAGATTTTTTTTCTTCCTAGTTTTATTCTAAATAAACTTCCAGGGAAAACAGGAAAGGGGTGGATTACAATGGAGCCACGTTCCGAACGCTTCACGGGACAGTTGTTCCCAGTCTTATTAAACTAGTTGATCTACCGGGATTTAAAGATAAGTGCTGTTGTTTCGCTAAGTTGAGTTGTTTGGACAATGTTGCACCGTAGGAAGAAGAAAATAAATCTGTTCTTCCTAGCATCATTGTGTAGCGCATTAAGCGGAAAAAGATTATGTATTTTGAATTGAAGCGCTTGCATAAGCTTACGAATATTATAAAACTACGAATATTATTTACAAGATCTCAAAAGAAATAAGGGCCTTAAGGCAATAGTTTTAAGAACTTATATATATATATATATATATATATCATAAAAACAACAGTCAAACTTAATAATTTTTTCCCTCTCCCAACTAAAGCTTGCCTTCTCAGCTGAATAAGATAATTTTTTAAAAAGTATGCCAAGATGCTCTATGTAATTTTCAATTATTTTATGAAGTAATAACATATACTTGTTAAAACACTCTTCTTAAAAGGAAACAAAAATCATGTTTTAATTGTTTGATAAAATGCACCATTTAACGTATATCCTTATTTCCCAGCCTTCAGAGTGATACATTTCATTATGAATTAAAATGAAACAAATGGAATGATAATATTAGCAATAATTTTATAGTTATATAAATCTTTTAGTTTCCTTGAATTACGTTAAACTTATCTCCAAAAATATCTAAGTTTTTCAACCTAAAAAATAATTAACATTTTTATGTAACTAATCAAGCTGAGTGCGAATATTTTAATTGGATTTTGTTATGAAATTGTTTCAAATTAAAACTTTCAAATTTTAATTTTTGAAACTTGTTAAATTAGTCTAAAATTTCAATCTGTGATAAGTGAAGCGTTTTCATTATTTCTTTGTTTGACATCTTAATTAAAAATGAAGACTTCTGAATATATATTCTTTCGAAATTATCGTATAATTAATTTAATCTGTTGAATTATTTAATTCAAAATCTAAAACGGAAAATGGTTTTTTCTTCTTTCAATTTATAATATATATTTCAATCCGTTTATTAATTAGTTATTTAGAAAACTTTTCATGAACTAAATACATTAGGGAATTTTAAGAATAATTAAATAATTACCGGGTGAACAGTAATTAAGTTAATTGAAAATTTTAACCATGATTATTTTCCATTTACGCAAAAAAGTTCTTATTTAAAGTAAATAATTCGTTATTTTAATTCATAACTTCCTTGTTAAGAGCAGGTGGAGTTTATTCTTATAAACATTGTTAATGACACTTTCATTGAAATTATTTCAATAGTTAATGCATTTAAAGACAAATTTAGTAAATGTAGAAAATTAATTGCTTAAATTAACCTCTTCAGATCTGACATATTTTAAATGAGAGAAAAAAAAATTGTGTATGATTTTTCTAAAAGCACAGTCAAAATAACAAATGCAACAAAAATTCAATTTTTGCAGGTAATTTCGTTATGCTGAGAAGTACATGTGCTCCTTAGGTTTTAGATGCAATAATAAAAATTTGAATTTTTTTCCAATTATATTTATTTTCATTATTATTCTCCAAAATTGGAAACAAATGCATGAGTTTTCAAATAAAATTTATATATATTCTTACTTGAAATTAAGTGTATAACTATAAATCAATAAAATTAAACCAACATATTCATAAAAGGCGAAAGATTAGCACGAAGTTGCAGAGAAACCAGTGGCCTAGTTGTTGGAGCATCTGACTCCAGACCGGAGGGCCTGAATTCGATGCCAGATGACGACAGATACCTTCCGAGTACACATGGAGTACGTGCTTGTTAAATCTGGGATCTGAAAGTCTTGCGAGCGGTCGCTGCAGAAACTATGAATACAAGGGGCTGGATAATGTTTCCCTCCCGTCCAGTTCAATGCCTAAATTGTGGAGGTGAAGATAGTTTGTGCCGCCATCTATCGTTAAGAAGTCCAACGTGTGTCATAGGCTCTGGCAACTTTCATTCCTTCCCTTCGGGTAGGATACGACAAAAACATCATTTTCATAAAATATAACATTACACACAAAATTTGAGTTTGAATGTCAGTTGCATAGGACCAGTTGTAGCAACCAAAGGTGCACAGATATTATCCTTAAAAGTTACTTCTAATTAGAATGCCACAACTCTTAAGAGATGCCACGGGCCTAGCCATTGAGTGCATTTTATTCAATTCTGAATGTAGCTGGAATAAACTCAAAAATATCTATATGAGAATCGAAATTACTCAGATTCTCGCACACATATATAGGAAAACTAGGTCCGAAATTTTGAAAGAGCATATGTGTGGCCTGAGTGTAACATTCCCATGCCTCGTTCATTTGGAATCAGGACTGAAGAAAAATTTGCTATACAACGCCCCATTCAAGACAAAAAACCAAGATAAACATCAATAGAAACCCGGAAGAGAAGGTACTGTTTCCTCTTACATAAGAACAGATTATTCACATTTTTTAATGTATTACATAAAATATCCATGTGTTTTGAATATTGTAAGTTGATTTGTGAACACTGCAACAAAGCAGCTTAAAATGTAAATATCAGTGACACGGTGATAACTAACCATTATTTTTTGTTATGTATTTTAGTACAAATATTTAATTTCTGATTCTATTTAAATACTATTTTTGTCAAATATATTTTAATATCAAATATCACCAACAAAATGATTAAATCATCTTCAAACGTAAGTATGAGGTGATGCATCTGAGAGATGCTTTGCGCCTATGTATGTAACTTTTTGGAGTGGAGGGTTTACAGAAATCTACTCCCAAGTGCTGAGACAAAGAGTTAAGTAAGCGTTATACATAAAAATTACAAATTGTTATCATTTAGACCTACAAACTTGAAATTTAGAAAGCATGTTTCTTTCTTTTAGTAGAGATTTGCCAAAATAGTAATTTTTTGCTTTCATTCAGGTTTCAAACTTCAAAGATTTCGATGCATTATAACTTTTGTTTTGTTTATTCATTATCTTCATATTTTTACCTTTGCTTATACAGTTTCTAAATTATATTCATAAACTATTAAGAAAAAAAATATTTGAAATAGCGTATGCAAAATTTCTGTAAATATTTAATGTCACTTTTGCAATTGTTAGTCTCAAAGGAGTTTTATAAATGTAGTATTTTACTGAATTCTTTCATCCTGTATTTCAGAATACTCAATGCTTTCCTAGTTTATAAATGTCACCTCTCAGGACGAGATTTTAAATTACTTGCTGCATAAAATTTAGCTTGGAACTCGAAGTTTAAAAGAAAACATATATCCCTGTTCGAATAAATAAGCTAAAGTGCTGTATACATTTAAGTTTCTGTGAAAAGTTTCATGAAATAGTAAAAATGCCAGACGTTCGATTGCCACTAACTTTTCCATTGGGAGATATTTCATGCAAGCGTTTAATTTTTTCGTTCTTTCTTTCTTCCCTTTTAATGCAAAACATGTCGCCATTAGAAATATTTTGATTCTTAGTAGAAAAAAGCATTTCCCTTAAGAAATCAAAATGCAGTTCAGCATTGATGCTGAATTAGCAGAAAAATATTCGTCTTTTCTTTGATGGATTTTCTTTTCTTCCGCAGTGCATTTTTGTATTTTTTTTTATATATTTGCATACTGCTTTTTCTTAAGTGTTTGCATGAATATGCATATCCTTTGACTCACTTCCTTATATCTTCCTCTTTGTGTACAATACTCATAAATAAATATAAACAGTTTTTCTCTCTCTCTCTCAAGGGAGTTGCAAAATATTGCTTGTATTAACTTGAAAAATTGATAAATAAACAAGTTTAAATGAAAATAAAGTCACAACATAGATTTTCAGTTGCAATGCTCTTTTTCTTCATGGAATGTATATGTAACAAAATTATATTGTTGTTGCTTATGCCACCTGATCCACAGTAACATCAGATCAAGGTCCACGAAATTCATCGCGGCTAAAGGCTAGAACTTTACGCCTGTCGTTAGCCTAATCTTTGAGCTCCCATGAAGGTGACAGTACGATTTTGCTCGGTACAACTCGATAGATGGCGACACCATTCGGACCCACTGATTTAATGAGCACGTACTCCGTGCGTACTCGGCGGTTATTTGGTGGCATCGGGCATCGAGCTTAGGCCTTCCGATATGGAGTCCGATGCTCTATTCACTAGGCTCCCGCACGGCCTACAAAATTATGTTCTTCGGTTGGTTAATAAAAGAGGAAATTGCAATGGAGTTACAAGGAACACCGGCTCCAGGCTTAGTTTTAATCCGTTAAGGACCATGATCACATATGTGTGATCACACATTTCTTCCTCCTGGGCTCAGGATACCATATGCGTGATTGCGCTTTCCTTCTCTGAGGCCGATGATCACACCGATGTGATCAGATTTTGGAACTTTTTTTATATTAATCTTTAAAAGGCAATGATTGGCGGTTAAAGTCCATTTTTTTTTCGAATGATGTTTAACAAAACTTTAAATTTCATTATGTGCTTTCGGGGCTCTGAGGTTTTATTTTTTTAAATTAGATCCGAGATATTCATGAACATAAACAAATTGCAGATGTTTAGATTTTCGAGAGAATCGTGCATTTAAGGGTTGTGATTTATTGCGCTCTGGATTTATGTTATATTTTGCCTAAGTTGGATAAAGAAGGAAAACTTATTAGTTTATTGGGTATCAGAAATTCATAATAATATATCCGGTATTTATTTAATTTGTGGTTCATATTTCCATCAATAATTTTAATACTCAAAATACATTTAAAAAGGAGATCTTCGTAGAACAAATGCGATGACTCATTTTTAATGATAAAGAACCTTTCTTCTTTCAGTGACACATTTTTAATTCAGTAAGAACAAACGATTCTCTTTCTTGCTATCATATTTAGAGTTGCTACAACCATAATAACAGAAAACATAATACTAAAATCATTATAAGAAATTAAAGAAAATTATAATGATTAATTAAAAATAAAGAAAACGATACATTAGCTATTATTTAAAGGATTTGTATCAGTTAGATCCTCATCAAGTTCATGGGAGAGTAAATTTACCGTTTTATATTTGTCAGATAGTATTTTTTTAAGTTTTGCGTCTATTTTATTTTAATCATCATGCAAAAAGAGGGAAAAAAGTACTTTTTTTTTATTAAAATAAAAACATTTCCTTTAAAATTCGCAATTTTTTTTTTAAATCTTGCGAAAATGTTCGTTTTGTATATTTAGATATTATCAATTATTGTAAATATAAATTTTAGTGTATTTGATTCTATTTAAGATTTTACATGAATTTTTAAATGAAAATTAGGCTTAGCAGGGAAATTCGCCCGGTCACGTGCGTACGTATACTCTGGGGAAACTCTTCTTTCTCTTCACACCCGGTCCTGAAGCGGTTAAACCCTTTTTTTTTCTTTTCTTTTAATTGGAAAACAATGATAAAATCCCCGTGCACCACAAAGTATCACACAGGGCTTACAGAAGTAAGAATTAATCACATAATACAAAGGAAAAAAGAAAAAAAACAAAGAAAAAATAATAAATAAATAAATAACAAAAAATAACCCCTTGAGGTTAGGAAGCATTACAAATACTCATAAACAAACTCACTGAACTTTTTAAAAGTACTTCTGGTGGAAAGCAGTTGAGGAAGATTCGGAGGCCAATTTTACATTAAGTCCCTTGAATGCCAGTCTTAGGATATTCCGTTCTCCTTCAAACTTGGAACACAGAAGGAGCACATGTTCTACATTTTCCTCGCCACCAATATCGCAATCACAGGAAGATGACGGAAACTAACTTAAATTTGTTCAAGTAGCTTTTAAAGTTGCCATGACCAGTTAGAAATTGGGTTATTTTGTTATTAGTATAAAAATGATGGCAGGACAGTCTCTTATTAATGGTTGGAAAAAATTTCTTTGTTACGCTCTCCATTATTTGATGTGAGATATTCTTGGTTCAAGACTTCACCATTCTTTCCCTCATAATCTTCTTGTAAAATGACTTAGGAATATTAACGGCAATGTCAATTTTGCGTTTGGTTGCAGCCTTGGCTAACCAATCGGCCCGCTCATTTCCAAAAATGCCCGTGTGTCCACGAACAAATGCAAAATCTATTGAGATGTTTTTATCCTTTAGGTTTTTAAGTTGCTTTTGGATCTCGACGATTATGTTGTTAGATGAAGAAATACACTTAAGAGAATCCAAGGAGGAAAGAGAGTCTGTACAGATGAGATAGTCTGAGACACTATTTTGTTCAGTGATCCATTTAATGGCGAAGTTTAAACATAAAAGTTCAGCTACAAAAGCTGTGCATTCATCACGAATTCTAAATTGAAAGTGCTCGGATTCTACACCACTCTGACACAACAAAAGCGAAACCAACTCTTGCCAGCAATTTTACTACCATCAGTATAGCAAATAACAGGGAAATCATCAGTATTTTTCTCATTGTGCTTAATAATATTGATGGAATTCCTCTCTGAAGGATGAGGGAGAAAAAATGGGACATAGTGCAATCATAATTAGAGATGGAAGAAGCAGCGAGATTTTCCCTAAAAGCAATATTATGAAGAATAGCAATGTCGATTGAGGAATCCAGAAATAGCAAAAACTGACTCGTAACTTATGGTACGATAACCGCAAATGACCCGCAAGAGCATCCTTCTTTGTATGCGTCGCAGATATTTAGAATTCATCTTCCTTTTAAGTGCCTCACCCCAAAACTCTAGAACCATACATAATGAAAGGTTCGATTCCTTGCTTATAAATGAGCGAATGTACGTTGAAATTTATACCGAACGAGTTTGCGTGCAATGCGATTTAGTCCCCGCTGCAATTTGTCACATTTCTCTGAAATGTAATTTAAGTGCTGCTTCAAGAAAATTTAGCATCAAGAAGAACCCCAAGATATTTCATTTGTTTTACCATAGTCAAGGGAGCACATTGAGATGCAGCTGAAATGCATCATAGCAAGCGTTTCGTTTTTCAATAGCCATGACTCTGGTTTTAACAGGATTAAAATCCAATTTAAATTCTTTGACCAGTCAGAGGCGATGTTCAAATTTTCCTGTGCGTGTAAGAAAGTCGCATGAAGATCCCTACCTTGGAAACAAATTAAAATGTCATCAGCAAAAGCTATGGTTTCACAGCAGGCAAGATCATTAAGTTTAACTAGAGATCGTTGATAA
>BMAO01022248.1:0-15666 GCA_019973975.1 Trichonephila clavata | reverse complement strand
TTTGCTAAGGCCACAGACATGAAAAATACTACCATCAATCATATTAAATATTTTCATGTTACATTTTCATTAGTTTTATCGCTTAAACTATTTTCTCTTTTGACTCTTTAACTTTTTTTCTCTAATGGGGCTGTGGATTTGTATTTTTACCTTTGCAGACCTAGTACATTCCCCAGGAGTAGTATCATTTTTAGTGCGGCACCATGTAGGCGATACCAATTACCACAAATAATTTCGACGCCCAGTTTCCTCCCCAGAAGGAGGCACCTGAGCTCTGATGATGCGAAATTGTACTTGAGAATTTAATTTTGCTGAGAGTACCCAAACTAAATGGGTACTCAAGGGATTTTTTACATGCCGCATAATCATACGACTTGGTCGCTGTCGATTTTCTGTATTATGAAAATCCACCAAATTGGGCCAGGGTTGAACGTGCAACGCTGGGTGCATAAGGCCAGCGACAAACCAACTATGTCACCCAGCTGGCGGACTATTTCACTTAGAGGAATTCTTTTAATTTTATTAAAAGTGTTATTTTAAAAATACTCATTATTTTGTATTTAATAATTTTTAATACACTTTGAGCATAGTGCATTACATAAAGCTCCCATATCTTTCATAGAATCAAAAATTTTCTTGCTGTTTTTAATTATTGCTGCAATATATTAAGTTTATAGAAGCCTACATAATGTCTTGAAATGTTTTCCAGATTTTTTTAATGGCATATATTAAATCTATTTGTAATTAATTGTATATTTGAAGCTTAAAAGGTTTGTAGTGACATTTAGGAGTTAAGAAAATATATATGAGTATTTTTAAAATTATCAGTAGGAGCTGATTTTCTTATTTAATACTCAAATGCTGTTATTAATTTCTCTATCATGTATTGCTGATTTAATAAAAATTGCATTGCTTTTTAAATGTTCATCTAGTAATAAACTATTACTAAAATTGATATAATATATTATGCATTAATTTCAAGTATTTTTATCAATATAAATAATGATATTTTTT
This sequence comes from Trichonephila clavata, assembly GCA_019973975.1. NCBI lineage: Eukaryota > Metazoa > Arthropoda > Arachnida > Araneae > Nephilidae > Trichonephila > Trichonephila clavata. Next base: position 14,652 of record BMAO01022248.1, on the reverse strand, counting down.
ACTTTTTATTCATTTATTTATTTGCATTTTTTAAAATTGTTTGTGTAGTGTCTGTAGAAGTAATATTATTTCTGTTGTAAATTAATTTTTTTTAAAGGATTGATAGTATTATATTAAATTCTTCTACTGCCTGCAGAGGTGTATGATTTAATAAATGTCTTAGTCATGAACTGTTTAAGATTTTAAATAATTCGTATTTTAGATATATTTTTATTAGAAATCAAAATTTCTGTAATAGATATATTTAATCATAATATCTTTTGAGTTTTTATTTTTGTAGTATTGAGATCTTCTACAATAACATGTTGGTGCTTATTATAAAATTTTTATATTTTTGCATTTTACAATCCTATAAATTCTGCATTTTTACAGACTTATTGTATTTAAAAGTGCTTTTTAACAATATTTTAAATAGGGAATAAAGTGTTTAATAGGGTTTTTTAAAATATTGGAAAAGTTGACACTATAAATTTATTTACATATATAAAATAGTATAATATTCTTTTTGATAATTATTTTTTTATACTGATATTTATCTCAAGTTTATTTTTTAAAAATATTTGTAAGGATCTCTCTCTTTAATAATATATATGCTTTTTGACATTTTGCAAAAGCTTTCTTTATTTATTATACTTCCTGTTTTATTGAGCCTAAACATAAAATATTTGATTCGCTCACATTATAGTTTTCTTAAAATTGCTACAAATTTCAATAATATTTTTCATCTAATTGTCTTTTTACCTTTAAATTTCTAGTCTTTTTAGTTATTATTATGTTATTTTTATCTATATGTATGGCATTTTTTTAATACTATTTAATTCGATTTCTTGTGAAATGTTTCGTCTCTAGTGTATCACATTTGCAGGTCATAAAATAAGTAGTGTTATGAGATTTGATAAAGTAGTTTTCCTATCTTAATTTATGTTTTATTTTTGAAATAATTTAAGTCTATTTATTCAACATTTGAAACCATTTTAACTGAAATGTCAATTCTGTTTATGTGAATTCTTTTTTATGCAGTCAAATTTTTAATGTAAGATCTATGCTAATTAATCATTATATTGCTTCACAAACTTCTAAGAGAATAACATATTTATAATAACAGATTCTGCTCTTCAAAAGATAGGTATTATTAAAAGTTTTGCATAAATTTATTTTGGAATCATTATTAAACTGATTGTTTAACATAATACAATATTCTGTCTTCACAATTAAATAATTTGTGTAATATTGAATAATTCACACATTAATTCTGTATTAGTAAATATGGTATTATGTACTTGCTAAAGGTGTAGTTTTTACTTGTTACAACTAAGATTTCGTATGAATAAGGAAAATCTCTCTTTTTTTTAAGGAGAAAAATTGCATTCTTACCCTTTTTTTTGTTGTTTCAGAAATGGAAGATTAGATCCTTGGTATGGTGGAGGTATTTTACAGTCATTGTCTGATACCCTAATTGCAATTGTTATAGAAGATGCTGCTCATCATTTAGATTTACGATCCTCGAATGCAGCTGACCCTGATTCTGTGAAAAAGGCTCGATATACTATCAAAAAATGGATATATAAATGGATTTTTGAATACAAAACTCACTAATATGTGTGTGATACCATATATTTCCAAATATAAGCTAATCCGTGTAAAAGCAGAGAGTGCGTTTTTTCTTCAAAAACTTACCTTAAATTTGAAATCCTTATTTAAGTTGAACTGAAAAAAATCCATTTAATTTTCGAACATGTCTTCATGAGTGCAAAAATGTTACTTAGCGGATAACACAGGTGGAATATTTTCCCAATCAAATTGCTTGTAAAGTTAAACGCCTTTGAAGGTCATTTTATTTTTAGTAATCCTGTTTGAAGCTAACACTTTTTTTTGCACACATTTTTTTTTGTTGTCTTTGCACAATATCTGGCTAGACATACCATAAAAAATTAGCTGAAAGAAAATTTTTATACGGCACGTGATCATCGACCTATTTTTCATGCTCTGGTGGAAAAACTTGCTGCATGATAATCATATGCGTTCAGACATCCCAATGAGTAAGTGTGAATTTTACAAACTATTCGGAAACTCAGATTCTGACACCAACTGAAGGATTTTCTAAATTTTTTTTCTTTTGGGATAGAAGCTTCATTCAAACACCCACTAAATTAATATTAATTGCTTGCATATGGGTGATGGAAATGTTAGAAAAAATCTTTTTTTTCTAAATTACTTTTTTTTCTTCAGATTACATATCTGTATATAAGCAGACCCCATTTATTCCTTAAAAAAGTTCCAAAACCTCTTGGCTTATTCATGGAAATATATGGTGGTTATAATTGCCCAAGTTTGAGCTGTAATATCTTTGCATGCCAATTGTACTGAATCTTATATTTAAATCTGTTAAGGCCTAATCTAATATTTTACTTATTTTGCAATAAATTGATTTTTCATAAAATTGAGTATAATTACATGCATTGGTGGTTATTTTTTTAATAAAATATCTTCAATCATTTTAAATTTTGCTCTGTAAATTGATAAATAATTTAGATAAGCAAGTGAAAGTTGCAACTTGATTAATTTTATTGCCTATATCTTATGTATTAGGTAAAGCTGATAACATTCTTAATTTTTCCTAAAAAGTGACTTTTAAAACATTCTTTATGACTATTATATCTTTAAGTTTTTATTATAAATAACACTAAATACCAATGCCATAAATCTAAAAATAATTATCACTTCAAAATCACGTATCACTTCAAAGTCATAGCACTTCAAAATCATATATCACTTCAAAATCAGTTTAAATTCAAATCAATTATCAAATTAAATTCTAAGGTTGGAAAACGTTTATGATAAATGTATTATTAAGTTAACACCCAAACCCATATCAAAAATCAAGAGTCCGTGACTACTCAAAAGCCAGATGTCTTCAAGTACAGTAGAAGTCCGATAATCCGGCACGTGCGGGACCGGCTCGGTGCCGGATTACCGAAAATGCCGGTCTATCGGGTGGTAATTATAAGAACAATTTGGTTAATAATTAAACTACAAACTCAGTTGTTACCGATCGAGAAGCAAACTTCATTAGTTCATCTTTTTGTTTTTTAATGTCATAAATAGTTGATGAGCCAATTTTAAACTCATTCATTAAAACATTTCTATTCTCGCCTTTTTCTAGCCGTTTGACGATTTCTAGTTTCTGATTGAGAGTCAGTGTTACGTGTTTTCGTTTCTCTCCTTTTGAACTCGAAGGTTTAGGTTTGAAAATATGGTTACTGTACAGTTAGAACGAAAATCACTTTTTTTATAAATAGTTTCAAAAGTTACGTTTACTGCGATGTGAAAGGACACAAAACAACAATGCACAAAAAAATGGCGAAGACGCTTCGTGATTGATTAACGGAACTGCACTGCACCTGAATTTGTTGTGACAGCTGAGACTAGCCGGCCGCTAATTGTTTCCGAACAATACCGAGCGCTTCCGGATGATCCCGAACTACCCCGAAAACTTCCGAATAGCTCTCTAGCGTTTTTATTTGCTTTAAAGACACACTTTTGGAGGAAAACCAAAATTTTACAATTTTCCGGAGCGATGCCGGACTATCGGGCATTCCCGGACTGTTGGATGCCGGACCAATGGACTTCTACTGTATATGTCTTATTGAAGAGGTATACTTGAGAATTTAAGCATGACATAATAGTAATAAAATTAATGGTTGGAGCGGTAAACATCTGTTAAGGCCATGTGTTTTTCATTCCCGAGCTGGATAGTAAATTTAATACTTGGAAGATGTAACGGGAAAATAAAAGTTAGAAGTGGCTAGGATTTAATTTTAGATCTAATTTAATTATCCTTACATTCCCCCCCCCCCTCATTTTAAAATTGGAGTTATGGTGCCCCTTTCTCTCTTACAAACATAATAAATTTTCAATATATACAAAACAGTATATAACATAATGTAGAAATACATTTTACACACAGTAAATAGATTTAATACGAATAATAAAATCGAAATACAATACAATAAATGAAATTATAGCAATAAACAAAATAGAAACACTTCTAAAATATTAATTGATAAAAATGAAATTCCTTATACATAAATGTACATTAGCGTTTTCAAATCTATATTTCATCCAGAAAAAGAGCTTAATGTTTCCTCCAAATCTTTCATAGTATTAGATTTGTGTTATTGCTAGCAAATAGTCTTATCTATTTGTAGTATATGTGTGGAAATTTATCATATTAAACAATAATATAATTTTAAAAAATACATGATATACAAATATTTTCTATTAAAATCTACTCAGGCGCCCTCGTAATACTACTTAATTTTGTTAATACATAGCTGAAATACACTGCTAAAATATCGAAGTATAGACATCTATAAGTTGATATGATTTATAATATGAGAACAGTTTATATATAATACTTATACACTATTCAACACATCAGACCATATTCCTTGTACATGTATTATAAGAATATAAGATAAAAATATAAGAGCTCTTCTATTTATCTCGAAAAGTGGAATCATCTAGAATGAAATCTATCTTTACTTATAGTAATTACCTTTTCAACAACACATACAAATTAGTATAGTAAATTTTTCACCATATTCACTTTTACTTCAAATTATCACAAAATATTTTGAATCTCTCTGTAACTTTTTAAGCTTATTCATTTCATAGACAAATTTTTCTCCTTCACATTCAGTAATATAATTTACACCATACTAATACCAACACATCTCTCTGACAAATCTGCGTGATCAAATCACAGATGTTCAGGGATGCTAATATGAAAACAATAAGAGGTATACAAATCAAACTAAATAAGTTTGTCCTCTTAATGTTTCAAGACATATACAAAATCATGATTGAATTCTCTTCGATCCACTGTATCATTTCCAAAATAAACTTGAAATTGTTAAATTACTTTAATTTTAGACAAGGAAAATTTCGAGAAACAGTCAATCCTGATATGTGGCCAGTATATCAAAACACACAATTTCAAGATGAGAAAAAATTTAATTTAAATTTAGTAAAGTTATTGATGAATAAAATTTTTTTCAAAATAATAAAATTCAGTGGATAAAAAGAATGCAATGTGACTTTAATTTTGTTTCTCATCATAATCAATATCATTTATTAGTACATTAGTTATTTCTCTAATACACTATCTGGCTAAAAGTATCCGGACACCCAGTGGTATGGACTTAGAGCGTCCTGAGGTACATATTAATATGATGTTGGTCCTCCTTTTGCATGTAGGACAGCCTGCACACGTTTGGGAAGACTTTCCACCATTTGTAGATAGGTGACCATAGGAATTGCCTTCCAGGCGTCCATCATAGCTGAAGTGAGTGCTTGCAGTGAGGATGGTCGATTTGGCTGGCTACATAATCTGCGTCTAATTCGTCGTTCTATGGGATTTAGATCGGGGCTTTGAGAAGGCCAGTCCAGTTTTTGAACACCCATTTCGTCAAACCACGTCTGTGCAAGCCTCGATGTGTGAATGGAGCAGTTATTCTGCTAGAGAAATGGGCCTTCCCCGAAATATTGCCATAGAGTTGGGAGGGCAGCATTGTTCAGAATGTCCACATACATCTCAGAATTAATGTTTCCAATCACAGGAACTAACGGACCCAGGCCAAACCACGAGAAACACCCCTACACCATTATGCTCCCACCACCAAACTTAACAGTCAGCACAATGCAATCACTAAAGAAACGTTCGCCGGGCATCCGCCAAACCCAGACGCGTCCATCCGACTACCAGACTGTAAAGCGAGATTCATCACTCCAAAGAACAGTTTTCTACATGTCCAATGACGGTGAGCTCTACACCATTGCAATCGATGCTTCGCATTCTGTGGAGTGGTGTTTGGCTTGTGAGTGGCTGTACGACCATCGAACCCCAAGTTTTTAACTCTCGATGGACAGTCCTGGTGCTAACACTAATTCTGATGAACTTTGAACTCCTGAGAAATTTCCACCAACGAGGACTTGCGATTTCATTTCACTACACTTTTCAGAGTTCTGCGGCTGCGTTCACCAAGTATTTTTCGGCCTACCGGTTCGTTTTTCTGTCATTTCACTGCCTGGACGTTTCCACTTCACAATGACATCACTCACAGTAGATTTAGGCTTCTGTAGAATATCCGCAATCTCACGAACTAATTTCCCACAAAGGTGGCATCCCTCTATACTGCCACGATTAAACTCACTAAGCTCCTTTGACTTACTCAATGCCTCACAAACGCATAAATATTATCTGACAAACCACTACCAACACTTTTATAGCTTTCAATTACGTATCAAATTGCGTCACTCGCCAGAACTACTTTTTAAGGAGTGTCCGGATACTTTAGGCCAGATAGTGTAACTAACTATATCTTTCACCTTTATAACACCAATATATCATATAAATGATATAATTCCCTTAAGACTACACAGTACCCTTTTTCAAAAATTTTTTGGGGGGACAGTAATATTAAAAGTAATTTTGGTATTGTTTTCAAACTATATTATTAAACTGATTCTGAAATAAAAAGTCATTTTAACAAGCCCTTATTTTAAAATTTAATTTTTTTTTAATTTTTGAAGATTTTTAAACTTTTAATAAATACTTAATTTTTGAAGTCTTTTAATTGTATTTTGCGATTTATATTTCTTATATTATTGCAAACAAAAGTTAGTATGGATTTGTAAATCTGTTTCCTTGTTGATTTTTAATAATTATTTTTCTAGCTAAACTTTTAAAAACAAACAATTTTAAAATGTTAAATTTAACATTTAAAAAAAAATAACTAGAGATCCCAGACCTAAATCCATACTAACTTTTATAGAACACATATATCTAAGTATCTATAAAAAATGTCAAGACTCTATCTTGAACAGAAAAAAGCCTTAGGGATTAGAAAACACTTACATCTTCAAAAATAAAAAGTCTGAGAAAATGCATTTAAAATTTTTAAAGGCTGTCAAATATAGTGATGACAACCTCAGAGAACTTCAAATATCTTAAAACTAATTGTTTATTAGATCTGAAATTTAGGGCCAAGATTCTGAATTGTATGGGCTACAGGAAAATGCAAAAAAAAAAAAATCGATAAATTTTATATATAGTCATTTTTAGGGTACTGTGTAGTCTTAACAATTTAAAATAAACAATGAAGAACATTAAAATTTCTCAAAATTTTATATAATAAACACACACTCTACTTTCTCTTCTAAATATAAACAACAATATCACTTAACACAAAATATATTATTCTACAAAAATTTTAATATCGTTTATATTATTGTTCCTCTTCGAAGAGTCTTGTTAAACAAAGCTCAGTCACTTTGTATTACATGAATGTAAACTAATAATTTCTCACTGACCTCTATTTCTTACGTGCAGAGATTTTGATTGACGGTAATCTACATATCTTTTTTGTTGTTCGTTGATTTGATTTTGTAAATTTCTCGATGTTGCTCCTTCATTATTGGATTCGATGGTGGATTTTTCAATAATGTATTCGATGTTGGTCAAATTCACATCGGGATTATCGCACATTTTTTCCAAATGTTGACGCGCACTTCACTTTTTTTTTCCTTCCTCGCCATCAGAGAACAATTTTTTTTCATTCGCTGCAACCCGGTCTCTTCAGCAATGGAGATACGGTGCATTCCGGATTCTATAAAGTCCTTTAAAGCAATTTTCATAATATTTGTCTGACTTTGGCGTCTGTTATTTAAATGTTTTTACTTTTTCGATGGATTTAATGCGCTAAAAATGCGATTTCAGGATCCTGCCAGCTTATTGCTGTCGTGTTTTGCGAATGAACATCAAGACATTTTATTCTAACCGTCTTTATTCCATGAAATCACTTTGGAATCGAGATTTGTAAGAGAGAGAGAGACGGACACGTGTTAGAAATCAAGAGTCAGCGGCTACTCAAAAGCCAGATGTCTTCAAGTATATGTCTTATTGAAGAGGTATACTTGAGAATTTAAGCATGTCATAATAGATAATAGAAATTAATGGTCGGAGCAGTAAACTTCTGTTAAGGTTATGTGTTCTTCATTCCCGAGCTGGATAATAAATTTAATACTTGAAGATATTACGGGAAAATAAAAGTTAGAAGTGGCTAGGGATTTAATTCTGGATCTAATTTAATTATCCTTACACACATATTATATATATATTATTTTATATAATATATATATATGTTACAATCATTAGAGGACAATCTTCTGAGCTGTCAGTGGAAGCTTCCGTTTACGTGAGAAACCACTCAAATCTTATTGTAGAAGGATCACTCGAACCTTGATCAGAAGTAAGAAAATAATTTCCCAAACCATTCTGAAGATACAAATTAATAGATACCAATCAAATGAGTAAAGAATTCTTAAAGTAATGCTTGTTTCACGTTTTGTGGAACTCATCATTCGATTGCTACTTGTTGCCAGATATGGAATGATGTTCAAATGCTGAAAAAGCTGATATGGCCTTTATATACGGGTATGCAAGACAAGCAAATACTTCATAAGGAGCAATTTATAAATAGAACAATTCCTGATCAAAGAATATTTAAACGGTTCCAGGGGCAACTTGTAACAGACGAGCTCACTCCACATATTTGTATTTGTTCGATGCAGTATACTTTGGTAATATCTGCAGAGTCTAACTCGATATAGTTTGATCCGAGGCTATATTTGTTTTCTTTCAGACATGATTACTAATTTACATGTTTCTGCAAATCCAGTGTGTGTGTATGTGATCCAATCTTTCCCAACCCATACTTTCTTTCAGGAACATAAATGTAGCTCAAAGAAACTCTTGTTAACTTTATCACAGTGGCATTTAATATTCATATATATTTATCAAACATTTCTGAAGCTGTCAAAATTGCTGGACATTGTTTCATACAAAATTACATATTTTCTTTATTTTAAGGAAATGAGCTTTAAAAAATAAAACACGTGTTGCTTTAAAAAGTATTCATTTATGAAAGGTATAGTTTTGGTTTCATGACAATAAAAGGGTTGTAGCCATCAGAATTAAAAAAATGTACAAAGCAAAAACCAATTTGTATTACAAGACTTGAATTATATCATAGTTGTGTGCATACAGTTACGATTTGTTTCATCAAATACAAATACTATAGCATACCAAATTGATAAATACTGTTGAAGTATTTATGCTATATTTATAATGAGAGGAAGGACTTGCCTTTCAAAAGCCTGATCATTGATAATCTAGTGAAGAAATATAGTTGAGCTTTCGAAAGTAGATTTTTATTTCATTTTTTCTTTTTCCGCCGATTTTTTTAGTCTGCTACAACAACAAAACAGCTCAAATTAAATGATATCTAGGATGAGGCTTTTCGTATAAATTTTTTTGAAATTTTGATTTTTTTAAAAATTTCTTTTGTTCTGATGATACATTTTTTTTTAAATTTAAAACTAGGGAGAGGGGGGGGGGGCTCTAATGTCAGCCTAACGGTGGACCACCCCCATTGTACAAATTATACAATAGTTCCTACTTATTGCTAATATTATAAAAATGGTTTTTTTTCCATGTGTTATGTAGTTCTATTATTTTTTTATTTTTTTCGTAAAATTTATTCTTGGTGCTCTTCAGTGGTCAAGGAAACGGACTCGTGGGCGGTGTGTCATGAATTCGAGTTTAGTACCACTGAAGACCCGCCGTGCAGGGGGACCGATGCACGTTAAGTATGTCAAGGCTTAAACGTCCTTCTGTTGGTGGTGGAAGTTAGGAGAGGGGATACCAGCTCAGGTGTCGTAATCGTCATTTGACCATTTTTCAAAATTACAAGGTCCGTCGTCAAAAGCTTCGAGTAGCTGAATTTTGCGACGTTAGTATTCACTCATTTGGCCCCCCTCTTCAGTTAAGTTCACCACTGAAGCTGCATCGTCCAACTCTTCATTGATGAAATCCTCAGATTTTGATAACCTAAAACTTCTGGAAAAGTTGAGTATTTAATTCCATTGATTGTTAATAAGTTTTCGTATGAGAGATAATGCATTTCTTCTTGGTGACATGATATGAAACGAAGAACGTTGTTGCCAATTCAGCGCGTACAGCACATGCGAAATCGGGGTTGCCAGCTTGGCAAGTTATCTTGAACGTTGGCATTGTTGCGATAGAACGTAATAAACTTATTACAGCATCACGAAAACCTTTTTTGATATAGTGAGAGATATATATGCCTTAAATTATTTTTTGAATGCAAAATAAAATTCCTGAATTATGTTGTAAAATAACAACATTTATTACTCGTTTTAGCTGAATAATTAAAATTCTTACCTTTCAGAGAGAGAGAGGGAGAGAGAGAGAGAGAGAGAGAATGTCATTAAAACCCTAAAAGTGCAGTTCATTGAAAGCATAAAAATAAAAAAAAAGGTTAAAACTGGAAGAATTATGTTAGGAAATTTTAAGGCGTATCCCCAGGCGTATGTGTTCCACAATTTGAGAACCACTGTAACTTAATATACAAAGAATAGTCCGAACCATTATGATGACAGTCATACATCTTCACATCATTAACCTGGAAAACAATAAGGTATGAAAAAATGAAATTGAAACTAAATATGCAAAACACACAAAATTTATTAATTTAAAAAAAGTAAAGAATTTTCAAACAATTGTAAAGCTTGGAGTTTTTTGGTGGCATTCTAAGGGTTGATTGATTTTTAATAATGTTATTTCGATATACATGTCACGCTTAATTTTTGGAAACAAAGGCTTTTAATAAAATTGAAAAAACAAGAAATGAGTTCCTTACTCTACTGCAGTAGTTTTCAAACTGTGTTCCATGAAAACCTGGGGTTCCACAAGGCATAACCAGGGGTTCCATAAGTCACAATGAAAAAAAACCAAAAAGAAACTTACAAATATGTATGCAAAATTATTATTTCCATGAAGTTTTTACAGTTACAAATATCTAAAAAACCCATTCTATATATATATATATTCATTAAAACTGAAAATTTTATTTTTATATAATAAACTTTATTTTTTCAATGCTTTTTAAATTTTTGTTATAGCATAATAAAAGAATATTAAAATAATATTAAAATGCTTTATCTTTATATATATATGCTTCCCACTAGATTGTGAGTATTCTGTTGTTTACTATCTTGGGTTCCACGAGATAATTATATACTACTTAATTAACACAGTGACTTGCATAACTAAATAATTTTCTAAGAGAAAAGGCACCATTTTGCAATTGTGGAAAAAACTATAATGAAGAAGAAACAACTTATCAACAGATTCGACTTTAAATCTTAATTTAGAGCAGCTCCTAAATTAAGCTCCTACAATTTAGGAGCTTAGAGCAGCTCCTAAATTTTATGTTGCAAATTTATAAAAAAATACACAGTATTTCTCACACAGACATAAACATTTTAATGCAATTCAGAACATTGTGTTTAAGTGAAATATATTTCTCAACATAAGTGGCTACAAAAACAAAGTATAAAAACCAATCTAAATACAGAATATGAAATGCGACTGCTATTAAATTCAATAGACATAAACTTCGACAATTTGTGTGAAAAAAAGCAAGCACATATCCCACTTACTTAATATAATGCACTCGTAGGTGACACTTGGATCCCAAATTGATATCATTAATGAGTAAATTATGTTAAAAAATTAGATTAGAACTTTTTAATAATAAATGCAATACTTCTTTTAATTACCTTTACACAAAATACCTATAACATGTTGATCAACTTTAAATATTATTTTGAGATATGTGTGAAATGGGGTTCTACGAAAACATCTTCAAGTTCTAGGGGTTCCATGAGCTGAAAAAGTTTGACGACCACTGCTCTACTGTAAATCATGCCCTACAAAAATAATTAAAAACAGTTCTTCTCCAGAGTGAGAGATAAAGAGTTAAAATTAATATATATATAGTAGATTGTAGTTTAAATATTTACACATTCACACACACAATGGGAAATTTCATTTTATATATTTATATAACGAATTTAACATAATTGTATTGCCGAATAAAAAAAATTAATTATAATATTTAATGAGCTACACTTTAGATTCTAACTGTTGTGTTTTTACCATAAGTTTTGAATGGGTGAATTACATTGTGTGTAAATAAATAAAACATTTCATTATTTAAGGTATCTGAATGGAATGACATCAATTTTGTACATGGGTGTAAATTTCTGATGAATGAATTCACTCGAAAGAGAAAACTGCGATTTTAAAATAAAAACTATTCACAATTTTCGGTGATTAATTTTTGTACTTATATGCTTGATTAATAAATGCAGAAATTCATGCTTGGATTATATTAAATAAAATCCTGTTCTCATGCGTAACTTATTAAGAATATTCTTTTATACGTTTGTAAAAAAAAAAAAAAAAAGAAAGTAATTTATTAATAAGTTATATTAGTTGAAAATATGACATCTGTTTGAAAGTGCATGCGGTTTATTTCTTCATTATTTTTGATTAATTTAAGACGCTTTATGATTTTAAATGTATGTATATGGTTCATATTTAAAATTAGTGAATTTGTAAGCCTTATTAAAAAAGAATTAATTTTTTCACTTCTCCATACACTGTTCTATTTTTCAAAGATGTTTTTCTTGATACGGGACTGTTATAAAATATGAAATTGTGTGTGCGTGTGGGGGGAGGGGGTATTTACCTTTTGAAAATCTAAAAAGAAACCTTTTATGGGACAAACTACGTGGCGCCATCTGTTATTCTTATCGATCATTATTAATTTAAAATCACCAAACCTTTTTTTATATATTTTATCACTGGTCTTTCTAAGAGAATGTGATTTTAACAAAAAAGAGTTATCGTAAAATCTGGCGTATAATGCGCACTTTTAACACAAAAAATAAGATCGAAATTTATGGGTGCGCGTTATACGCTGGGTATAAAAATGAAAGCTTCAAAAATAAAATAAAAAAAGAGAGGTGCATAAAAAAAGACTTCAACAAAGGTCGGAATAGTATTTATTTAAAAGAAATGTCATACCTTTTATGTACTTAAAGGGTTGTTTTTCTAGAAATATCCTATTTTTTCAAATTCCTGGTAAAAACCTCGAATAAATGGTTTTAAAACACAATAAGATTGATAATGCACGTTCAAGTTCCTTCTTAAAAAAGAAGATGCGCGTTATACGGCGAAATACGTTAAAATTAAAAAATGCAGCTTGAAAGCATAGGTGTGCTTCATACGTCAGATTTTACGGTATATATATGAGGATATTACTTTTATTTAAAATAATATGGATACTTTTATATTCATACTAAAAAGTAAGAAAAATATATTATTGTTGAAATTCGTAGTTCCATAAAAGAAATAATCACCGCGCGAATAAAAGAAAGAAAAATTTCATTACCATCCACATTTTTCAAATTTTAGTTAAACCTATAAGTGAGGAGTTTTCTTATGATTATGATTTATTATTTCTATTTTGGATGCTAAATTTCTTATCAATTATTCCCTTTTATGAAATTGAAAATAGTTTTCATTTCAAAATTTATTTATATAACAGGTCAGTGATCTATATGTATTGACTTAAGTGCCGCACTCATGTAATTTATAGTTACTGTGATCATCCTTCGTTTCAAACGGTTCCTTTCCAAATTTCACAATGCTTGTTTCCATCTCTTAGAATGATTTGTTCACATTAAATCACCTCTCTGAAAAAAAAAAGTTATACAATCTGAAGTTAATTTTTTATCTCTTTTCTTAAATAGAGAGCTTTAATTGTTTATTTGACAAAGCGCTTCATTCTTGGGGGGGGGGGGCTTCTACCCCTACGGTATGCGCACCTTTGTATATACAAACATAAATACAGGATGTTCCCGAATACCGTGTACAAACTTGGAGGGAGGTAGATAATTACATCGGAAACCATAATTACATCGGAAAGCATGGGCGGAACGTAACCCTAACGAGATAAAGAGACACAAAGATGGTAAAGCCCCAATACAGAAGGTAGTGTAAAACGCTTTATTACAAAAAAAAAAAAAATAATAATAAATTAAAAGTATGGGATTAAAGCATCCCAGGAGGTGTTTGACATTGCTGCCAATGGCATGTATGCACTCACCGCCCCGACGCGATATGGATTGGAGGAAATGTTCGAAAATACCTGACGTTTTTCACGGATCGTAGCAGCAGCGATGGATATTGGTGCCACCAGGTGCATTTAGAATTGATGCGTATATTGTCATTCATGGCTCTGAAAGATGCATGTTCCGCCAGGTTCTGATGCACCCGTGCAAACGTTTGATGATTCGGTTGCGCGCTTCGTTGGGTGTCTTTCCCCATACAACCGAATAGCAAAACGTCCATTTCCGTTGGCTAGGCCGTAGAGGAAGTGGATATCCGTCAACTCGGCGTTCGTATAGCGATTCATGTTCATCGCACGCTGTCCATGTCTGAAAATAAGAAACTACATATGCCGACATTGCGAGCTCACGTGCAGCGCCACCTATCGCTTTTCACCACGCTTTTCTATGTAATTATGGCTCCTCACGATGTTCTCTAACTTCCCTTCAAGTTTGTACACGGCATTCGGGGACACCCTGTACATGTATTTAAATCTATATATTAGTATATATGTAGCTATAGTTTGTTTAAGAAGCAATAATGCTTGT